>JAMKCH010034442.1:0-21085 GCA_023653785.1 Ophioderma brevispina | reverse complement strand
AATTTACCATGAATGGTCTGTTTTGAAAAAAAAATAACAGGTGTCAGTTTCTGGAAGAGTTGAATGAAAACATAACATACGAAGAAACAAACATAATGACAACATTCCTAGAGAAGAAAATGATTATGTATTGTTTTATTTTCTAGACAAAACATGCCACATCTTAAAAAAAGTCTTTCAAATAATTCTTAACATTATGTCTGAATTTTACACCATTAAGATACCACTTAATTTAATGTAAACCAAGACATACCCCATCATCCTCTTGGACAGTGATTTGCTGCATTTAAATGGGAATCCCTGGACAGAGTATAAAACGGACTGCCTGATTCAAAAGAACGTACCTCGGCCTATACTTAACCGATTGGAATGGTCTTTGCAGCAAATTAAAACTAATAATATGAGCTAGATCCTGATGAGCGGGAACAATCAGGGTCCAATTTTCCTGACTGACCCTATATATGGAGGGCTTTAATTGTATGGAATATTTTTAAATTGAGATTTTTATACAAAATTATTGTACTTGCCAAATACAACTTTTGATGCTTTCTAGCATTTATATCAGCTTTTGTTGCCGAGATAGTTTTTACAATTTCCATCACTTTCAGGAAAAATTCGAATAAAAATTGACATAAAATATGGACAATGTATTTTTGTTCATGTAGGCGATAGTACACTGTTAATTTACATTTTAAAACAAAAGAATGAGTACTTTGTACTTGGTAAAACGTAACCAGAAATAACAAGAATCTATAGAAAGTGCTTAAAATTATTGATGATTGCCATTCGAGTCTAATAATCTGTAACAGAGGAAAGGGAAATACGATTTTTAAAAAACGAAAAACGACTGACAACCTTAAAGACACTATCAGTGATCCACCCGAAAGAGGCCAAATATTTCAATTTTTTTATAAATAGCTTCAAAGTGATGGACATGTCTGTAGAATTGTACGTTATCTTTTCCAACTGGAAATTGACAGAAAAATAAGAAAACAGCAGTGTTCAAAGATTTGAATCTCCATTCAATTACGTGTTGTAGTAAGTGCGCATACGGACAGCTATGACTGAAATATCCGATTTTGTCCTTATTAGGTTGTTTTTGGTCTTATTACTTGAAGGGTATGTTATGATACTTGTTACAAACATGCAAAAATCTGATTTTGTTTTCAATTTTCTGATATAGCAAATTACTGATAGTGTAAGCTTAGAGCAGTATCCATGAGGTTTCTTGAAAGGGGATCAATTTGCTTGGTACCAAAACTTGCAAATATAAAAACATAACAAAGTTTCACTTTTTAATCATTATTTGGCCATGCGTGTTCATTCCTTCAACCGTACACTATATAAAAAATAACACCTCCAACACTTCTCGACAAGCATTAAAGAGAAAATTGATTAATTTAACCGCCTTTTCAGTTTTCCGACTGGTTTTAAAACATCTACTTTTGAACATAATTCAAGTCTGTTCAATTTGTTGCGGTATATCGGCTCACAACGCTTACTACCAATGGCCTTATTACTTGTCAGTTCTTGTCTGAGTTCAAGCAATTTCTTGATAACAATTGTACAGCTCCTGGCCAATTGGTTATTTTACTTCAATGTTCACCTTGAACCCTATAAATGTTCACCATATAAATGGGATTCTAAAAATTTCTTATCCACTTTGTCTACTTGTGGCTTTGCCAACAAGTCCATGGACCCACACATAAACATGGACACACCCTTGATTTAGCAATAACTCGGCTTGATGATGAGATGGTTCAGAACTGTCTTGTCCATCCTATGTGGTATTTCTGATCATCACATTGGACATGTGCTCTGTACCGTATGTTAAATGCTGACTCAGAGATTTCGAAATATAATTTGTTGTGTGCAATAATTAAAAACAGTGGACTAGTACTAAAGATCATGACCTAAAATGCTCAATTCCAAAGTTTGAGATGAATCGGAATTTTCGTTTTGATGCAGTAAACATGTATGCCATGTTGCCATATTTGCAATTTTATGTTGTCATGTTTAGAAAATTATCTGGCTATCTTTACAAATGGAATGGCACCTTTATGCTTCCATAGTATACACTCTAAAAATATTTTACTCAGTGCGGGGAGTTGAGCCAAGATTTAATTAGCATAGAGTAAAACACAAATTTCCGTTTTACTCCTCACCCGAGTAAAATTGTGAAATACATGTTGCGTAAAGCAGTTTTGAAGTTTAACTAAACATTGCGTGGCAAAGTAGTTTGACACAATGACGGATAAAAAATTACACCGCGTTGATTCTGATCTTAAGCAACGTTGACGACCCCAGACACGTGCAGCCAAGAATTGCCATGATGGCGGATATGCAGATCTTATGACAAGCTGGGGTGTCGCAGAAATGCTGGATATTCTGATATTTTACACCAACAAGTTATAATCAGATAATAATTATTGTGGGGATTGAATGAACTTTTCATGATATGAAGTTAGTGAGATTCGGCACTGATCATTGGCAAAATCAGCGACAGAGTTAACGCTGCATGGGCAAAGGCCTTGATGAATTCAAAAGACTGTTTAATGTTATGAACATATCCTTAGTACTACACCAAACAAATTTGTCAGTAAAAAGTCACGTCACAACAATGAGTTTACTGAGCTTCTTTCTGAACAATTAGCGAATTATAATCTTCATCAGAACGTGAATTGCGCCATCGACGCTCAAGACGCCTCGAACTGGCCTCGAACTCGGGTTGGTTATTTAATGTGCAGATAAAAATGTGATGCTTTTAGCCACCCCTAATTTCATTCACATTGACCATCCGATGCCATTCTTAGCGTTTATACCGTCTAGTTTCTGTTTGATCAGCATCATAACCAGCATTGATATATGTTATTTAAAACTACAAAATGGCCCACACAATCAGGGTATTTTTTTACTCCACGCGTGTGTTATAGTGTGATTTTTTTTTAATTTTTCTTTTTTTATTAATTTAAAGTTTTCGACGATTCCTATTAGTACAAGAAAAATTGTTTTGGGGGTCTAAAAATCGGCAAGAACAAACAATTTGGTGTTCTCATACTTCTTAAATTGGCAAGGAAAGGATGGCAAAAAGTCTCGAAAAATCAAAAAGGGGAAAGTAAAAAAATAGGGGTGAGAGTTTGTAAAGGGGGCAAAAGTAAAAGAGGTATAATTGTTTTGAACCACCCAACTTATTAATCTGGTCATGAGGATTAAAAAAAGGTATAGGTTAATATCTACGGTCATTATTTCAGGATTAAGGATCATAAAAGGTTCAAGGTCATTGGGTATCCTTTCAGAGTTGCCCCGAGTTAATATAAAATTAGATCGATATTAAGACCAAAAATTAATTGGTCGAGAGCTATGAGTTGCAAAAAATATTGGGAGAGACGCAGTCGAGCCCAATATTTTTTAAAACTCATAGCGAGACCAATTACTATTGGGCGGAAATCATCCAATTTTATTCATTATTCATGCGTAGGATTCGATATAACCGAGTATCGCGAACCTCAAAGATGATAATGACGAAACCTTGTCTCAACTTGTTTGTCTGGTCATATCCCGGAACTAAAATGCATATTTTGCCCTGAATTTGTAATTTTAGTATGTAAAATTGCCTAAGCATTAGCCCGATAGGATTTGTGACCTTTTTACATTGACCTCTAATTACATGACCAAATGGTGAAATGAGTGCTGGGGAAGTATTATATTCCCTGTTCTTTTGGAACTTAAGAATTTGGGACCATTTGAAAAGACTCGGAGCATTTTGAAATTTATACCCAGGATGACTTTGACCTTTATTGCCCGAGAACTATTAAAATCATAGCCCATAGCTGGCAAACTATACCTTTTTTGCCCCCTGCAAATACATGTTCTCCGCAACTATAATTAGACTTTTGATATGTTTATTCTTTCAATTCATTTCTAAGTATAACCATGGAAGAAAGCGATAAGAGGAACCAAAACGACTTCCACAATCCGATTTTAATCTGTTGAGCATTCACCCGCGCACAAAAGGGGGAAGGATTCATCAGCCACCCTTTGATCATAATCCCTCTGCCGCAATCAATGATTGGCGAGCAATCTTACTGTGATATTTTGAAAAACTCTATGTCCGAAACACCGTAAAAGGTTCAGCTTTACTGCCAAGACACAGTGTGAAAAAATAAGAATGAACAATTTGGCTAAATTTGACCGGGGGGGGGGGGGGGGGGCCGTCTTGGATTTTCAATGGTCAATGTGTTCCAGGGTTCTGAAATGTGACCCTAAACGGGGACCAATTTTCAGTTTTAAATAAACCGGCCCCTAATTGGACCAGGTTTGGTGTTCTTTTCTTAGCGTGTACACAAGTCATTCGTAATGGCTGTGGTGGTGTCAGGTTATTCAAATGGGTTAAAGCTGATCGGGGCGCGTGTATCTATTTACGACGCTCCTAACATGCCCGCCGTTTGAGACTGGGGCCGGATTTGGGGAACGTCAGGGGTTTTACACCCTACTCTTATTCACACTGACTGCGAAGTACATGTACAGTTGTGACCTCTGTACACGGGACGACGGCTTCTTATTCACTTCCTCCGAAGGACGGATGCTTTCATGATTCATTAGCCCAATTCCAAGTGAACATGGAAGAGAGCGGTATTCTTATTATTCATAGATTCGTAACAGATTAAATCCAGAATTGAGCATCCCGAGTAAATCCCAGCAAGTGACACCACCGGTGCGAACCGGGCTTTTTGT
The DNA here is from genome assembly GCA_023653785.1 of Ophioderma brevispina. Taxonomy (NCBI): domain Eukaryota; kingdom Metazoa; phylum Echinodermata; class Ophiuroidea; order Amphilepidida; family Ophiodermatidae; genus Ophioderma; species Ophioderma brevispina. The sequence goes on along the minus strand of JAMKCH010034442.1, from coordinate 16,351 downwards.
TTTGGTAGATTTGCGCCACAGGCAAGACCCACAACACTAGACCACGCTCTCCCAACAGCTTTGGTGGTGATGAACTTATACTAGTTTTCAGTGAAAAATATACACCTAAACGGAACAGCAGTAATATGGCATCCTTACTGTGTTTTTAAATATATTTTCCACTAGTATATCCCAGTTATATTACTCTCTTTTGAAATTACACTTATACTGGATTATAACCATCTTTACTTGTATGCAAAATATTTTTGCGTATATATTGGAAACAAGTCATTTTTCACTGTAATGCAGTATTTACATAATTATTTATCATATTGTTTTTGCTGTTTTGTAGGCTATTCTATGATGAACAATAACATTGAAGATTGAAGGTTATTCGCAGCTAGTGTGAGATTAACCCCTTGCGGGACCTGTTTCATGAAAAAGATACAAATGTAAAATAAGTCAACATACAAGGAAAATGACACTGGACTTCTGCAAGAAAAATACACACTAGGGTTATATTGCTGAATGTTTTAGGTTAATTTTTTCCTATTGTATCAGTGAATCAAGTCACAATCACAACTGAATTAGGTCCCAAGCGGGGACTAGAACTTGATTAAGTTGCATTTGATAACCCTAGCCGGTTGTCCCGTATTCGCAGCTGTCCCTTTTTTTCGGAACCGAGCATGGGTTCCCGGGGCGTGTTGATGGATTCCATGGAAGCGGCCATATGTTTGAGTATTTACCTTTTCCAGCATTCAGAAACAACCACGAATGAGAATTTTTCGAGCCAGACAAGAAAAAAGAAAAACTGAATAGGCTTATCCTCGGAAGGGTCCTCAATTGAGAGCCATATGAAAACATTGCATTTTGGGCGGCAAGATAGATCGTTCAAACGTCAAGCGGGTCGTTTCGGTTTCCTTTCTTATCTCTTTTTCCATGGTATAACAACACCAAAATCGTAATTTTCAATTATATTGAGGTCACACCATTATTTTATTTAATTTTCTTGTTCTAATTCATGACGAGCCGTTAAAATATTTATCCAGGAAAATCGATACGAATTGTATGTAGCGTGAATTGAAGCCAACATTCTTGCACGGCCTCCACTGTTGTGTGTGACATTATACGTAATAATAAGAGAACAGGGGTCCGTTCCCCAAAACACACTTACGAATATACGACACTGGTAACCTACCTTTATACTAAGTACTGCGTAACTTCACTGCAATAAGTTCATTCTGCGTTCCCGAAACTCGTACCGAACTACCTGACAACTAAAATTTACGATTGAGGTCTACATCGGTACTAGTGTGATAGTTGTGCTTAAAGGCGCTATCAGTCATTTGCTAAATCAGAAAATTTAAAACAAATCACCAAAAATCAGATTTTTCGATGTAAAAGTATCCTAACATACCCTGCAAGTGCTAGGACTGAAAGCAGACTAACAAGGATACAATCGCGTATTTTAGTCATAACTGTCCGTTATGCAACAAGTAATTGAATGGAGGTTCATAACTTTGGGCACAGCTGTTTTCTGTCAATTTTTCACTTGCAAAAAATAACTTTGTTATCCTCCACTCTTAAGCTATTTCTGCAAATTTCAAATATTTTGATCTATCGGGTGAAATCACTGATATTGACTTTAAGTATAACCGTATATTGGCCTGTACATGTTTATGTACAAACATTAGCACTAATAGCAGTTTCAAAAATCTTATTACGGCCCTAACACCCATGTGAGGTTACTGGTTCTTTATGTTCTTTTCAATTTTTCCTCGAAGCAATTTACGTTTGATTGGGTACAGCCTTGAGAAAGTCTCAATCCTTGTCGTATAAAAGCATGCACAGAGTGGCTGTAAACTCTGACCGTAGAAGAGAATGGTGATACACTATTATCATGAATAGTTGATTCAAAAATAACTTATGGGATGGAACATTCCCTTCTATGTCGAATACACCTGCTTACTGAAGGGGATGATGCACTGAGACCGTGAATCTACTATAATAAAAATCTTAGCTTGTGCTGAGCATAAGTTGCGACACAACTTACGCATCAAGTTTGGGGAACGGACCCCAGGACTTATTACTCGCCGCAGCTTCTTAAAACGAACGTAACATCGGTTAAATTGAATTATACGGATTTAGTGACAAAAGCACCAAAATATGTAATACGGGCAAAGACATATAATTCCACCTAATCTAACAAATTCTTGCACCCTATACACATAGCCAGGACACCCATGATGGCCATCAAACATAATATTTACTGAATTACCTCAAAAGGGATCATACATGATATTTATTCTAAATTATACCTACGTTTGAATCTGCTCCACTGTGTCTTCGGCATTTTTAAATTTCGTTCATCCCCTCCATATGAATCCATACTCTCGACAAAATATCAGAATATATTTCCAGCGAATAAAATAAGATATGCATAGGTTCCTATAATTGTTCTTAGTACTTGGAAATTAGGTTATTCTTCCCTCTGGCGGCATTCGATTGGGTTTTTTTCGTATTGAACTCTAGCAGTTTCTGTATAACCGTGTGATAACGTGTTACTATAAATTCCATACATTTCTATATTTTTATGTCAAGGATAATCAAGGCATTAACGGCAGTTATCTAATTAGTAACGCTGAAGGATTGGCGCCAATATAGCGATTAACCTCCCTTTTGAAGCTCTGCAAGTCCTGGTTTGATGCTACATGAGCAGGAAGGGTGTTCCATAAGCCTACAGAGGATGGGAGTTATCTTCTTTTTCACTTCAGTATACAAAGATATAATGCAAAGTGGTTCGAAAAAAACAATCTATCGATTCAACCCCACTTTCTAATCAACTTAAAGAGAGACTGGCACATTTAAAAAAATAGTGCGCCCTCACGATTTTTCAAAATTTATATATATTTTTATAATGTCGCCGGCGTTTAACAAAAGAAAACACACGCCGGAGCCTGATTTCCATGGCATGAACCCTGTTTGACCGGTCTGTGACCTTTGCGGTTTTAATATCAATGAGTACGAGTCTATGATATTCATGTAATAGACATATTTGTTGATTAAAGTTACGGCAAACTTAAAGTTGCCCTACAAATTACCTGGATGTCTTTAGCCTCTTATTAATGTCCCTATCTGTTTTAAGTATGTTATTTAAAAAAAAATTCATAATTTGTGAAAATGTGCCGGTGCCGCGTTAACTACAGTATAACAAAATACCTGTCAATTCTATTATCAATGCTTTGTTCAGCTAGGACAGACGGCGTAACTACAAATTCCACCCTCTAAAGGGCATGAAGAGACCACCGAACCCAGTGCCCAGTGCTCCAGGTACCAATCGCATCCCATACCTAGTGTGGAAAAAAATGCCCTAGACGAACCGGCTACTGCATGAAGTTTTTTGCAATATATGGGAGAACAGACGCAATACCTGTGAGCTGGAGAACGAGAGAAACCATCCTTATATCCAAAGAGGAGAACACTAGTGATCCCTCCTGCTTCAGGCCAATCACACTGAAGAATTCTAATGATAACCTCGGAATGGGTATTCTCGCTCAAAGAACCATCAACTACCTGATAGAAAACAACTATATCGACTAATCCATTCAGAAGGGTTTCATGAAGAAAATATCAGGATGTGTGGAACACAAAGAAGCTCTAACTGAAATGCAAAAAGATAAACCAATGTGACAACATGGCTGGACCTGTAAAATGCATACGGTACTGTACCACACAACCTTGTACAGTTTGCTTTAGAGTGGTATCTTGTTCCTGACCACATTAGGAAGATCATATTTAAATACTATGATGAGCTGTTCATATGTGTTAATTAGGAGTCTTTCAAGGCTGTCCACTCTCCTGCATCCTGCTTCTGGCCGTCTTCAATCTGTGTCTTGATTTCTTAGACCAGTCCAAACATCTCGGGTACTTCATGAATGGATCTGACATCATTTCATCTGCCAAAGCATACGCAGATGACCTGACCCTCGTAGCTAGGAGCCCAGAAGGATGCCAAGAACTTGCAAATACAGTAAACAACTTGGACAGAGTTGACATGGACCATGAAAGCCAAACCAAGCGAATGCAAGTCTCATGCCATGAAGAAATTTGTCCCTAATGCAGAACAAAAGCGACAAGGACACAAAACGCAATATGTGGCATACAATCCCGACCTAGAAATAGACGGACTTATATCCACAGTCAACCCGTGCGGTTCCTCAGGAAGCTGATTTATAACGACCTGAAGTACAATCACATCAGAGACATGGTAAGCACAAAGCTGACAGAAATTCTTCCAACAAGCAATTCAAGTCAACAGAGTGGGCTTAAGAAGCTATGGATATACAATAATGCTATTGTACCCAAACTGACGTGGGATTTCACCATCTATAACTTCTCAATTTCCTACATCGAAAGTCTAGAAGCTACTACCAAATACCTGAAGCAATGGGCAGGTATAAGCAGATGCACTACCACTAGCGCTCTGTACAGGAGCAGGAAACACTATGGCCTGCAACTGAAAAGGCCAACCACATCAGTCAAATGTATGCACGTAACTAACTACCATCTAAACAAGTACTCTAAAGATGGAAGTACACAGACACTCTACAGAAAATGCATGGAAAGCAAAAAGACGAAAGCCAGATGGAATGGTATAAAAGAATTAGAACAGAAAGAACGCCATCTAATTCTGAATGAAATGGCTAGAGGTCAGACGGACAGAGCCTTTCTTGGGTACAAAAAGAACCAAAAGCTGATCAAAGAGTCATCAAGAACAAAGAAAATGCCTCACCGGACTAATAAAAGATGTAGATGAGGAAGCATGTTGGTCTACCTTTACGGATGTGCGAAACAAGGGCAGTAGTTGAATTGGGAGTATGCCATGCAGGTCGACACCTCCTGGAAGAAACTTTTGTATGTCTGGACGCCAGAGCTGCTGTCTTTTCACATCAACGCAATTCATAATCAACTTCCATCCCCTCCCAATCTGAAGCTGTGGGGCAAGACCAATCTTGGACTCTGCCAATTATGCCATCATCGTCATTGTACATTGTTCTACATCCTCAATGGTTGTAGCTACATACAAAGCGGAAGATACAACTGGCGCCATGACCAAATACTGAAAGCAATCTCTACAGGTCTAGCACCGTACGTCGTAGAGGCAAATAAAAAAAAAACATCACACCTGAGAATCTGAACTCCATCTCTACAATAGTCTTTCGCACAGCTGATGGTACAACCTATCGAAATCCGTACCAATGCCTAAGACAGAGCCAACCAACATTCTGAAGAAGGCTAAAGACTGGATATTCCTGATGGGTGAGGAACACAAACAAATAGTGTTCCCTCCAGAAATCACTTAGACAGCTAAGAGACCACTGAAAATATCACCATCATCACAGAGCTGACGATCCCTATGGGGGAGAACCTATCCAATTTATATGCAAAAAAGCAATTCAAATACCAAATTCTGTCTAGCTGACGGTGTGAAAACAGAGGTCTACATACTACTTTCCAATATCAGTAGGAAGCAGGGGATTCTGCAATACACAGTCAACAAATGTCTGGCATCCTTGGGCATTCATGAGGGAAAGAGAAAGGCTATAACCGAACTGCAGCCATTTGCACTCAGAGCGAGCTTGGTGTCATCTGGCTCAGACAGAAGCCCAAAGGCATTCAGGCAGATGGAGCTACAAGCAATTCCAGGCAAGATGCTCTGAGGTAAGTTGAGCGCTCACAAAACCAGGTTTATAATCCGCCAAGTCTGGCTCAAAGCCCAGAGACCTCAGAACACAACTAATCTAGCCAAAGATATATGCATAAGGTGAGTTTCCCTGCGAGAAGTCACCTTCAACAGCCGGGAGGTATACCAGGAGTGCTTATCTTAAAAAACGAATAAAAGTAAGCCCCGAAGGTGACAGCAGTGGTGTTCTACCAATGAACTTTTCCACCTGTCCAGCTAGGAACGAATAAGGGGCCTATTGGCGTCGCTCCATAGACGTTTACCCCAAGGGAGCATGCTTGCGCCTCGCCTGTTCAACATCTATATGAAATGTCGCAACCTAGGGGTGCAGGAACCTGTCGGATTATCTATTAACCATGCCAAGATCTTGATTCCAGAGTGAAATTCCCCTCCAAGCGTCGGCTTACTCACGGGAGTGTCCTCGTTCCAACTGAAACCAGAACTTATACATTCGAGCAGGAATTGCTCCACCAGGGGACCAGGCACCCGTCGAAGTGTAGCGAGCATAACAAGAACGTAGCTGGCAGGTATCTAAGGTGCAGCACCATATCCGGACGAGACCGGCCAACCGCCCTTAATCCAGAAGAGGATAGAGAGAGTTTCTCAAGCAAAGTCCAACCCCCTGAAGCAGTCTCTAAAGAGCTTCTGAGCAGTCGCCTTGTGGAAGAAAGACTGCTACCCTAACCAAGTACATCTATGGCTTGAACCTGGAAGCTGAATCATCGTGGCTGAATGACGAGGTCTCAACAGATTGCGAACCGGAATAGGCACGATCTAAGGTTTCCCTGCACAAATGGAAACTACCGGGAGGCAGGATCAGGATCCCACTGTGCTGTGGAACAGTCAGTACAGAAAAGAAAACAATCTCTTGGTGCACCACATGTTGAGTTAACAATGCACAGACAAGAACCTTGCCGAATTCAATGAAGCAGACGACATTTCACCAGTATCTGGTACAAGAATGATTTGGGAGCCAATGGGTTTGAACACAAGGAAGGAAAAAAGGACCACTCCACTTCTTTTTCCCACCTATGACCCCTTTGGAAATCTCCTTCCCTTACCATTTTCAGCCTTACCGGGAGAGACAAAATTTCAGTCGATGCTTGGATGCCGGATTGCCTTAACCGTGTCCAGCAAACTATGCTAGAAAATCACAAATGTAGATGGCACTCTACTAGGATCTCTGACTTCGAAATTAGATCATAAAGCTGGCTTTGGACTAATGTGCGGCATGTGGAGTCATGTTGGGGCTATGTTTAATCATTTTCTTCAAGCTTCTTCAAACACTGATTTTCAGTTTTCCCAACCGGCCGTGGTCACGACTGTGATTTTCGTTCTGTAGCATGGTTTGGAATGATGGAAATACATCTTAAAGGATATCAATGAGTACCCTACCCAGTCTATGCGATTCATGTAAGAGACACAATTTATTGATTAAAGTTAAGGTAAACTTAAGTTAGCCCTACCTTGATGTCTTTAGCCTCTTATATGTCCATATCGTTTTTGGGGTTGTTTATTTGTATGTGTAAAATATATCTATATTCGGTGGAGGGCACTTGTTGGTCCAGTGGATATGACGCCGACCCATGATCTAAAGGTTGACGGGTTCGGCCCCGCTGTGGAACATGTGTTGGGCATGGGCAAGGCACTTTACCTCGCTTGCGTCGTCGACCCACGCGATATTCGGGTATCTGTTAGGGGAATATTACAATCTAAGTGCTGATAGGATGGCGCTGCCAGATGCCGACCTAGGTGAAGCGAATGATTGTGACGATTTACTAACGGCAGCGTAAGAATAATAGGCAACTGCGCTGTGATCTTGATGAAATGGCGCTTTATAAAAAACAGTGTATTATATATATTATTAATCTATATCATGCGATTGCAAATTGAAGGTATTCATATTTTCTGAAAAGTGCCAGGGCCGATTTAAAGGCGGCGTGACAATTTATTTTTCCGCCGGAAGGCGGTCGACCAACACTCAAAATATGTATGAGCCAATTGTATCAAAATAGATACAATATATACTTATAATAATAAAATTAATAATGAAAAACATAATTCAAAAACAAAAAAACAACCTAAAACAAACAAAAACCAAATACAAAAAGAATTAAAAAATTACAAAATAGATAAAATCTAATGTTAAAAACAACAATGATATACATAAAATATACAATTTTAAAAAAAACCTTTAACTTAAGTGGAAATTCAAACATATATATATATATATATATATATCTAACAGAGTCAAGGGTGGCACTATGCGGTAAGTGAAGATAGAATCATAGGATGCTAAAGGGTACGCAAATACCGCTTTGAAGGGTTTAATTTTTAAATGGCCGTTAGGCCTATTAAGAGAAACAAGGTAATGGAAAGAAAGAAAGATTCAGAGTAGAAGAAAGCCTCAAAAGGAGCACTCGCCGGGAATCGAACCCGGGGTCATCTGCGTACAGGGCAGATAGGATAACCATTACACCACGAGCCCACACGGCTGAGATACTACTTTTGAGGATTTATAGCTATAGAGCTGTAGGGCTATATAGGGGGCGCCCGTAACAGTATATTTAAACAGAGTCAGGGTGGCGCTATGCGGTAAGTGAATATAGAATCATCGGTGATAAAGGGTACGCACATACCGCATTTGAAGTATTTTTATGGCCGTTAGGCCTAGAAGAAGAAAAAAAACAAGTTAATTTCGGAAAGAAAGAAACGATCAGAGTAGAAGAAAGCACTCAAAAGAGCACTCGCCGGGAATCGAACCGGGTCATTGCGTACATGGCAGATATGAAACCATCTACACCACGAGTCCCACAACGGCTGAAGATCCTTACTTTTTAGGTATATAGCTATATAGCTGTAGGGCTATATAGGGCGTCCGTACAGTATATTTAACTCTGTTTAAATATCCTGTTACGGCGCCGGTACAAGTATTTTTTGACTCTTTTAAATATACTGTTTCTCGGCGCCACCTTATACCCGACAGCTATATAGCTATATACCTCAAAAGTAGTATCTCACGTGTGGGGGGACTCGTGGTGTAGATGGTTCTCATATCTGCCATGTACGCAGATGACCCTGTTTCGATTCCCGGCGAGTGCTCTTTTGAGCCTTTCTTCTACTCTTTATCTGTCTTTTCTTTCCAATTTAAAAACTTTTTGGGGGGGTCTTCTTTGTATAGGCCTAACGGCCATTTAACATACTTCAAATGCGGTATGTGCGTACCCTGTTAGCACCTATGATTCTATATTAAATTACCGCATAGCGCCACCCTTGACTCTGTTAATATACTTGTTACCGCGCCACCTATATAGCCCTACAGCTCTATGCTATATACCTCAAAAGTAGTATCTCAGCCGTGTGGGACTCGTTGAGTGTAGATGGTTATCATATCTGCCATGTACGCAGATGACACGGGTCGATTCCCCGGCGAGGGCTCTTTGAGGCTTTCTGCTACTCTGATCTTCGTCTTTCCAATTAATTGTTCCTTCTGATGGGCCTAACGACATTTTAAAAATGTACTTCAACATGCGGTATGTGTGCGTACGCTTTAGCACCTATGATTCTTATATTAACTTACCGCATAGCGCCACCCTTGACTCGGTTAAATGTACTGTTACGGCGCCACCTATATAGCCCTACAGATATCAGCTATATACCTCAAAAGTAGATTCAGCCGTGTGGGGGGTGGGGGAAAAACCTTTTTCGGGGTTTGGGTGGAGAGGTTTCATATCTGCCATGTTACGCAGATGACCCGGGCTTTCGATTCCCGGCGAGTTCTCTTTTGAGGCTTTCTTTACTCTGATCTTTCTTTCTTTCCGCAATTAACTTGTTCTTCTTATAGGCCTAAGGGCCATTTAAAAATACTTCAAATGCGGTATGTGCGTACCCGTTAGCACCTATGATTCTTCTCTCTCTCTCTCTTCGTATATATATATATATATAAATATATATATATAAAGATATATATTAATATATAGTATATATATATATATATATATAATATATAACCCTCTATCGCACCTTTGGGAGGACACTGATCTGTGTTATGTACTAATGAATACGTAGGGGAGACATTACGTCTCCCTAACAGTTCTTTGAATTGCGGTTTATTCCGCCAAAGGATATGGAATATTAATTTATGCAAATGAAGGGGAAATCTGAATAACAACAGGATATTGAAAATTAATTAATTTAAAATAACTATTAAGAGCTCAGTAGAAGCTAATGAATTATTCACGTCTCCCTAGTAATACCTTTGTAGATTTAGATATATATATAATATAATATATATATATATATATATATATTGTGCTAACAGTAGAGAGGAAGACAACCCGTTGCCTCCCATACTAAACCAGAACATATGGGGATACAACTAATCGTCAGCTGTGAGACGGCGGTTGTATGTACCATCAGCGACATCGGTTAAGTCGTTTTTTTTCATTCACATTTTATTATGTTATAATCTTCATCCACAGTCCAGGCCAATGTAAAACAATGTTAATATGGGTGTTAACCATTTTACAAAAATACAACACAACAAGTTTTGAAATATTACATCAGAAATTTCTTCAAACAAGTATTTCCAGTTATGCCATGTGGTATCGAAATGCCGTGTGGTTACAATGGTGTTGAACATACACTTCTCCTGGTGGTACAAATTGATAGGTCATTTTCCCATATCTAAAAGAAGGTTCTATCTCCTTTAATCTTACTTTTAAAATACAGAATTTTATGACTCGAAGGATGGTCTGAATACATGGTCTTTGTACGTGTATTACCAAACAATACCAGCTCCTTACTCAGAACAATATTGACACCTAATTTAACCTGGACCCAATGATGAAACTCATTCCAAACTCCTGAGTAATCTACAGTCCCAGAACAAAAGGATATACTCTCGGTCTCCCCACCACAAAAGGGCAAAAGGGTATTTGACTTCCAAATTTTGATACGAGAGTATTTGTACCCAAAAATCCTGTGTTGGAGCCGCAAACCTGAACCAACGCAGTTTTACTTCATAAGTACACTGCCACTTGTAATAACAAATCTTAAGCCAATCTATTTCAGAAAATGAGGTGCTAAAAGCAGGTTCCATTTCTCAATACATTAATTGACCTCTTTTCTGTGGTTAAAAAGATATTATAGAAACGTTTACACCCTTTTGCATCCTTAAGAATGGTGTTGACAAAATTAACCACGAAATGGCATTGCAAGAGAATTTTTCGCTGTATTTACGATGGGCAAAGGGGTTTTTCAATCGCCTTTTTTATGCCATAAAGAGTAGAAAATGGTTTTGAAATTAAATTTCATAAATCATGTCAAAAATAAAAAAAATGCACCTTCATGGGTAGCAAATCGTAATATATAAATACCATGTTTATACCCATTCTTTATAAAGGACAGACTTGTTACCCACCTTAATTTTGGCATTATGCCAAATACTAGAACTTAAAACCTCACTTCTATTCCGTGGTACAAGCCATATTGCGAAATCTTTCCATGCTATACAAAACACTTTCCAGAAAGAGTTTATTACGACATTCCTTTACATCTTGTCCAGTGTACATAGAGATAATCACAAATATACCAGGTACGTGTATCATTTTAAAACAAAGCAACATCTTATTATCACTGGCTGTATTTATACAAATTACCCCGGAAATCCAGTAATCTTAAGTGCTGGCAAAAGGTCAAGTGAATCAGACTTGCACCACCCTTAGTAAACAGGAAGTGCATTGATTTTACTAATTTCTGTCTATTTAATACCCCCAAAACAAAAATTATAAACTTGGTATTAATCTCATTAACCATATTCATTATTTGGGGTAGGAAGCGACGGATAGATGATTCAACTTTGGCAACAGAAGAGATTTGACCACAACCAATTCTACCTAGTATTGACATCGGTTAAGTCTTGATATTTCCTGGATTCAGATGCCTCTAACCATGAAAACAACTATCCTAGGCAACCGGATGGATGACGGTAGAGAATAAGAAAAAGAAAGAAAAAATCCACCAGGAATTATAATTAGTGATTGGACTGCATCAGAAGCAGGATACATATCAGGAGCGAAAATGTTGTGTAAATAGGAATGTCCTCAGACGTGACTTGAAAATAGTTGCTGACTGAGCTATGCGGATACTGTTAGGGAGTTATTCCACAAATGTGCTACTGCGTAAGGCAAAGGATCTATCACCATAGAACTTGTTGATGAGTTGGCAGATTTACTCAGCTGGAAGTAAGAAGCTGATTCAAGGTTCCGGTGGTGAATACAGCGGATGAGCTCAGCGATATAGCAGGTGACATGCTGTGGATGGCCTTATAGGTGAGAAGTAGCATCTTAAAAAATGCCCCTCTGTTTAATTGGAAGCCATGTAGCTGGTAGAGAGCTGGTGTGATATGGACTCGTCGACGGATTTAAGGACAAGACGAGCAGCTTCATTTTGAACTCGCTGAACCTGGTCAATATCTTTCTGAAAGGCCATAAAGCACGGAATTGCAGGAATCCAGACTAAATGTAACAAAGGCGTGGACGAATCTGATGGTAGATTTTTCATCAAGGTACGTCGAAAACTGCCAATTTTCCTATTGAGAGCCAAGCAGATTTGCATAAGCTGTTAAAAGATTGATCATTATTAGTGATGAGTCTAGATGACACCAAGGTTCCGGGCTTCAGCTGACGGATGTTAATAAAAAACCCCAGAATTGCCAATGATCATAGCTGGCTGAGAGTTGCTAGCCGATCTGCTAAAAATAGGAAGCGAAAGTACAACATCTCCGTCTTCTTGTCATTTAATATTCAGTTGTTGGATTTACACTAGGATTGATGTAAGCAATGCATGTTTCAATCTTTTTATGGCTGCTTCACGATCCGAGGGTGGAAAGTAAGGTAGAGCTGGGTGTCATCAGCATAACCAACAAATTTAGATAACGTGGGCAGTGAGGCATCGATGATATCCCGTAGTGGGGCACTGAACAAGATGAAGTCAATCGGTCCAGTAACCGCGCCCTGTGGGACTCCACAACCGCCACAGGATCTGACGCAGCACCTCTGACTGATATCGATTGAGTTCGGCCTTCTAGGTATGACGAGAACCAACTTAATGCTTTTCCAGTAAATCCCATAACCTGGTTTTCAGTTAGGCGGGCTAGGAGCTGTTTGTGGTCTCTGGTGTCGAAGGCGGCGCCTAAGTACAGTAGCACTGTTAACAGCAGCTTTGTTTGTCAGAGCAGTCAAGATGTGTCATTCTGCACCCGTAGACAGAGCAGTCTCAGTACTGTGAATGCCGGTATGCTGACGGCATCGGAACATGGAGATCATTATCGATGAGGGTAAGTCTGCAACTGATTCATTGCTACTCTTTACAATCACCTACCGAAGAAGAAATGGCAGTAGTAGATATAGGGCGTTAATTTGAGAGGATGTTGTGTCCAACCAGATTTCTTCAGCAGCGACATGGCAGATGCATGCTTGAGAGTTGGGGAGAATATGCCCGAAGACAAGGAAGAGTTGGCATACTTGTTATGACCAGTACAGATAATATAGACATAGTTTTAAGAGACCAACTGGTAAAGGGTCTAAGGAGCAGGACTTGAGCGATCATGCTGATTTGATGGATTTCAAGACCTCCTTTTCAGACACTGTAGAACAAGTAGCTGTAGGTGCTTTGGCATGACTCTGCTGTTCCACGGAATAGAGGCCGTTAGTAGTATCATGTAGACTGTTACGCAGCTTCTTAATCTTCTGGTTGTGAAAAAATTCTGCAAAAACTGTCAGCAAGATTTTTTGGCCATTCATGGGCAGGTAGCGTTTGTTCCACTCTGGAGTAGTTAACTTACTGACTACAACGGAAAAGGTACCGTTGATCACATGGAGTAATCTGGTGGGGGGATTGTTATGATATCAGTCTTGGGCTTTAGAAGACTTAGGACAAGAAGAAGAGAGTGTATCTAAGAGGCCAAGGGCGGTGAAACCATTTCAAAACCATCGTCGTGCTGGGCGCTGACATTTTGAGTATTGCACGGAATAATGATTAGTTTGGGTGCTGTGTATACACCCACATAAGGTCCATTTCGATACAAACAATCCGCCAAAATATCAGTTGTGGGATGTTGGGTGTATGGGGTGTTAAATTTTGTCCTACAATGGCCACACAACGACATAATGACACATCCAGTGTTCTTGATTTAAATAAAACGCCTTCAATGAATGCATTTTTAACCCTAAAGAGCGCATTGCATTATGAGAAACAAGGAGTATCTTGAGCACAAATGATCCAGGGCACTAGTATTACACCTGGCCACCTCAACACATACATTAATTTGTATCACTACCGATTAGTGTAATATGCAAAGCGGCACCACCAGTATGTGGAAGAAAGCGGAGGCAGCCATTTATGGTTGGTACTCTATGTTTCTTTGTGTCGGAGAAACATGCGAGACGGTGTAGTTCTAAAGATACGTTAAACGTTTTGCCTCTCTATATATATAGAACCTCTTGTTTAGAGCACTGATCGTGTAAGCCTCTTTGCATACGGTGAGCCCAGTCTGTGAAACTCGGCGCCGCCAGCCGACGCGTTCCTTCTTCTCAAGCACGAAGAAATCGTGTTGTACAAGGGTGCATGAGGACGCAGAACTACCGATCGATTTACGAGTGGAGCATGTTCCTCAAGTGTCTTAGAATAAGATGTTATTTATTCATTAACTAGTGAATCACCCTCAGGTTTGAGGCAAACAAAAACAATGCAGATCGCCATATTCAGAGCGAAAGATGTCTCTATCAGGCTATCTTTCAAACCCCACTCCACGTGGTACAAGACGGATAGCCCAGGCTTACCCGTGTCGTCCCAGCACGGTTGAATGCTCGGAATAGAGAGGCCTACCAAGTGTCGTCCCGGCCCGAGTGTACAGCTTAGGATTTACCAGGCGACGGACGTGAGCTGGATGCGAGGCCGGGAGATGGTCTAGGAGTTCCCAGAGACTCGAGCTTTGGATGCGAGGCGGAGACAGCCTGGGTGAAGTAACGGGGATTGAAAAAAATATGGGCTATTGGCCTGAAGCAGATGAAAAGCTCTGTTATTACAGCACTACTGCGCTTGGATTCAGCGACTATGAGCTGGGACGGGAATGGGGCTTGGAGAAGTCTTGGTGAACAGACTGGTGGCTCCGTAAAGACACTGTTTCTTATTGTTTGACGTGCGTTTTTCAAACGGATCATGCAGTACACCTGTCTCCCACTCTGGCATGAATAAATTACGTAATGCCATATTATTGACTGTATTTGAAACTGGCGCACATGGCCATTGTTGCTGAAAGCGCCATTCAACCAAAAACCAACCACCAAATGGAAGTGTTGAATTCAAGTAAAAGCTTTGTATGAGTCGTATTTTAAATTATAACAAAGCAGTGTAAATTGCTTGAATGTAAATTTTGTTAAAGTGAAAAAATAGTTGCATAATTTTCTCAGAAAGAAAATCGCTTGAACATTCTGCGTTTATATTGCGAAGGTTCTTTCTTCCTCTTTGCGTATCTGAAGTCATTGGTAACGGTCTTTGATGGTGTCATTATTTTATTCGCTGAGTAAGCTGCTTGCCAAGTATCTAATGTGACGCACACTATGTTCTGGACAGATACTTCTGCCAATCGCCTTAAATTCAGAGAGTTTCTTAAGAAAGTCCAAACCTCTGTGAAAACAGTCTCTAGGAGGTAAAGAGAGTAGCCTTGTGGAAAGGAAGACTTCCTATCAACCAAATAACATGATCGGTATTGATATGTGAGCCTTCCACCCGCGGAGCTGACTCCTCATGGCGAATGGCGATGCCGCAACAGATTGAGAACCAGAATTGCCGATCTAAGGTTCCTTGCAGAAATGGGGAAATCTGGAAGCAGATCAGACCTGTCCTTGTGGTTGTGGACAGCCCACAGAACAATGGAAATCTTTGGTCTGCCCCACGCTGGAGCAATCAATGCACAAACAAGGACTTGAGGCATTCAGTGAAGCAGCCATAGGTGTACCCATCTCTGGTGGATCATATTTGAGAACACAGTGGACACGAGAAGAAGAAGAAGCTGTTCGGGGACGGGTGTATCCATGATACAGACCCTCATACAGCGGCTTTTTTTTTTTTGTTTTTTACTTTGAGGCCGGGGCAGATTGGGAACAGTCATGGATTTCACCACTATAATTCGAAATGGCTGCGATTACATGTACAGTTGTGACTCTCTGTACACGGGACCGAGGCTTAATGTACCCTCTCCGAAGGGACGGGTTGCTTCATGATTCAGTTGCAGATCGAAATGAAGCATGGATGAGACCGGTATTCTGTTTTAATCAATGTAGGTGGTATACAGATCAAATTGCGTCGCTGGATAAATCCAGCAAGGGTACCCCATCGGGATTCGAACCAGGGATATTTGGTAAATTGCGCCACAGGCAAGCACCCTAACCACTAGGCCATGCTCTCCCCCACGACGAAGGTGACTACCCCCCCAAACTTACGTGTACGAAAACTAAAAAGAAGATCGCCCGAACTAAGATTTGCTTGCAACATTGTGATATGTGAAAGTGGTGGGCCCGTGGACTCGAAACTGATAACTTTAGAGCAGTGGGTCACCGAAGGAGC
>JAMKCH010034441.1:0-29455 GCA_023653785.1 Ophioderma brevispina | reverse complement strand
ACGATAATTACTTCTACACCTGTGTAAGAAACTTGTGTGTCCCCCTGAAAGAGAGTGTCCTTGCTACAACAAATATATCGGAATAACCAGTGACCTTGTAATGAGGCCATTTGGTACAGTTTGAAAAAATGATGCATACAGCACTCAATGGAGATCACAATAGACGATGGGTGGTAGGACACAGTCACTCGGACCGGACACTGCGTATTATGAACCACCAGGGGTCCTTTCCCGAAACTAACACCCTCGTAATCTACGTGCATACTATGTCATGGCCTGAGTGACTAATTTGTCCCAAAGCCACTGTGTCCGTGTATGAAAAGGTCTATATGTAAGGACATACGCAATGAGTTGTATACACGTAGGGTGACGCACGAGTTTGGGGAACGGGCCCCTGGGTCTACAACGACCCCACGAACATTTAAAGTTGTTTAAAGAACCATTTTTGTTGCTACAGGACTTTTTTATATTTCTATGAAAACCCTTAAGACAATATGTTAATAAACGCACCCCTTAGAGTTTTTGGTAGAACTTTTTTTTTTTTTTGGCCATGAAAGAATTTTTAGAGGGCAAGGTTATCACTGCCTTGCACCGTTGCTTAACTTTCAAAACATACGTGAACATAAACAAATGAAACGTTTTTAGGACAATTATAAATTGTTATGAAGGTTCTTCATAGAACCTTAGCAGTGCTTATGGTGCTTATTCTACAGACAAAAAGGGTATCTAATTTTTAACTATTAATTTCTAACATGTAAAACCGCCCTGTTTCAACCAACACGATTTGGTCAATACAGTCAGTAAAGACCCAAGTATCTTTGGATAATATAGGCCTTATCTCATAAAGGAAATAGTTGCATGCAAACCTCGTGGCAAAACATTGCAATTAGCTTATGCCCTTCCATCGCATTGTAAATGAAAGCCATTTGTCAATATTAATGACAAATTGGAAATCCATGGCTAAAATAACGCAATTCCGGACGATAATAACTTCTATTTTACTGGAGTTTCTTGACTACCCTTTTCTCATCATTTCGTGAACTTTCCAAATGAAAAACATACAGTTTATGTGACTTCGTGAGATTGGCGGTGGTACATCGCACACCCTCGTCACCCTACATACGGACATCATAGGCGTACCCAGGATGTTTTCGATCGGGGGCGCCATGATCTAGGCTGATACCCCCCCCCCCCCCCCCGAAAAATCGGTACGGCTCCGGGTTGCATTGTCGCAAGGGCGTCGTTGGAAAATTCGGCCGCTTAGTGGGAATCAAAAATCATAAAAAACGCTTTCGCATTAGCATGTTCTACCCAAGAACGCATTTCTTTCTGAATACAACTTATGGGGGCATTCGCCGTTGTTAAAAAATGGTATAATAGAATGCCCTCCGTCGGGTGGGATTTCCGTTTGACGCGAAGACACAAAATGTTCAAGTCAGAAGAAATAGCCAATGGATATTGTTCAGTGGCTGTAAAACATGATTGTAAGAAAATCTACATCATGGGAAAGCTACACATGCACACGAAGACAAGACAAAGACAACAACCACAATCTCCCACACAATTCAAGGTTCTTGCAAAATTAAAAGAACCGAAAAGGTTCTTTATAGGACAAAAACCGGTTCTGTATCACGTTTTTTAAAAAATGTGATTTATTTTTTTATACTAGTATTTTAAAACTTTTGGGCAGTGGTTTAACCACGAATGGGTGAGCTGCCCCCCCCCCCCCCCCGTGGGGAATTCTTCCCGCCCCCCAAAAAAAAGAACCAACCCCCAGGCCCCCCCACCCCAAACCCCAACCCGGAAACAACCCCCAGACCCCCCCAACCCCCAACCAACCCAAACCCGGCCCTCCCCCGAAAAACACTAGCGATTTTCTGCAACTGTGCCCACTTTACAGTGAAAACAACAGAGTCGAACCAATTTTAATATATTATTGCCTCCTGAAAATAATTGTGGCCTCCCCTCCCCCTTTCCCCTGGCAAAAAAGCTGGTTATACCGCCACTGCTATTGGGTCTGCGAAGAGCAAAGAATGGAAAGTGTTCAAGGACTGGTGAAAATGGAGTCCTTGCACATGGCACGACGATTTCATTTTAGATTAAACCCATGGGCCCAACTAGCGTTTATTTATGATACAAAAAAAAAAAAAAAAAAAAAAAAAAAAAAAAACAAAAAAAAAAAAAAAAAACAAAAAAAAAAAAAAAAAAAAAAAAAAAAAAAAAAAAAAAAAAAAAAAAAAAAAAAAAAAAAAAAAAAAAAAAAAAAAAAAAACTAGTATCATTGTTTGAAACTAGAGATTGCGTGATAACTACATATTTCAACTGCACTTCAACGAACACTTTTTTGCAATTCAATGACATTGACGTGCCGATATTAGGGAATTCCCCATGTTCTCGAAATTAAACTAATGACATAGACACAAATGTGTTTTAGACGATCAATCGATAATTCCCGCCGGTATGACCTATAACGTTCAGGTGGTATTTTTGCCAGTGTGCGGACTGTTGGTTTCTCTGTGTGTGTTTCAAATCATCTCCAAACATAATTTAGAAAAATAAAGAAAAAGTTGTGGCGATCGACATTTGAGAAAATTGAAAGCAAATCATCAAGGACGACAAAAGGTTTCTTGTTCTGCTAATGAGGCCACGGCAGGACGTGATATTGGGGACTGGGCCGTTCTGTTTTTCATTTCTTTAAGTAAATAATTAATGCAATGATTTGGTTTATTTAACAGATAATGAATCTCGAAATGAACACCGAAATTTGTGGTATGAAAACTATTATGCAACTTTAAATTGAAACCATGTTGTCCCGCATGTAGCACACAGTTTTATATCGAACCTTCTCTCTTGGGGGTGCTCCGCATTTTGAAAGACATTTAATATCTCTTTTTGGGTTACCAAAACTTAATTTTCGTAGCTAAAAAGGCTTTCTTTCTCTTCTACAAAGAACCTTTAAACAATTCTCCAGGCTTGATTAAGGGTTCTTTAATTTAAGGTTTCTACACAGAATTATTTTTTGGCTATACAGAACCATTTTGGTTCTACAAAGAACCGCCCCCCAAAAACACCCGCAAACACTGATTCATTAGAGTTCTTTGTAGAACCAAAATGGGTTCTTTAGAGCCAAAACAAATGGTATCTTTGTCAACAGTTAACACTTTAGGCTTAATAATGTTAATAAATCACCTTCGGGGATTCATTTTGGAACAGAAGATGGTTTTTCAGCCAGAAAAATAATTATAGAACAAAAGGTACGCACCTAGATAGATTTTTCCACCTTTGCTTAACTTATTTAATACACGTCAACACATATAAAAAAGAACATTCTTCGCCTATTTGAAATGTTTTAGGGTTTTTAATTCATGACTAGGGTGCTTTATACGGACAAAAAGTCTAGTGCATTTTTTCTTTCTATAGAGGAGCGTTGGCATACATTTTCGCGAACTCGAGACCGAAGGTCGAGGGGAAATAGTATAGGGTCCACGGTTCTTCCGTCCATGAGGTGCAGGTATTTTGGGCACCGTTCTTACGAATACAGGCTAGGCCTTCCCACCAAATTTTCACACTTGGACAATGCGTTTTAAAAAAAATAAAGTAAGGCCTGTTTCTTTTGTTGTTTTCGCGCTGCCTGCTTTACCGTGGGATTTTTGCGCCGACATTTCATTTGTAATTGTCTGACTTTTAAATGCGCTTATCTTTTCATACCAAAATATTAAATGGCCAGCCGTTAAGATTCATTAGATGGGGTCCCATGGACCCCCCCCCCCCCTTGGGCACTAAACGGAAGTCTTTGAGAATAGTTTAAAAATACGAATAAGAAACCGAGAACCAAAGACAATTTTTTATTGCTGAATAAGTTCAACACATATTGTAAGTACACAATTATTAGTCACAATAAAAATAATTAACCCTTTATTTCTGAAAACATTTTCCACCATCATGTACGTTGGACAACCGTTACTGTACAACTCTATGGGAAAATTACGTGTATTTTGTGCAACACCTAAAAAATACAGGATCTCTAAACACTGCTGTTTTTGTGTTAAATATAAGTAATTTGGGTCCTTCTAGAATAGATATCAACAATAAAATAAGTTTTTCAAAATGTTTGATGTAAGCGCAGGCTCATTTGAATTTTCCGCCTTTCTTGCCCAATTTTCGTGTGTTTTGAAATCAATAAATAAAAAATTTTTTTGCCCCTAATTTGCCGCCCGAATAACATCTCATTTTTTATTGCTGATTTGAGACATTGGTCTTATGATCCTTCACATGTGGTTTAATGTCGTGGGGCAAAAATTCCCTCGGGAATATTGTTTTCCTTAGGGGTGGGGGTCCCATGGACCGCCCCTGGGCACCAGCGGAGTGAAACCCCTTGGCATTCAGTGTTAATTCAAATTAATCAAGAACCTTTTTTTTTTTATTTCATTCAATCCATCGGTATAAACACAAAATGCTTAAAGACAGACAATCGGACCAAATCTGTTTTCCACTCTCATTTTAAATCTTTTCCTCTACCTATAACGAATTGAAAGTTAAATAAGATCTGGCAACTACAAGCTTATTTTATTGGGTTGAGAAGGAATACTAGTACCAATTCAAAGACCCACGTGTACTTTTGTTAGGTCGTCCGATGAACGTGATGAATCGGAAAGACATAACAGCAATTATTCGTGTGCATGTGGTGTGGCGTGTGTGTGCATGTGTCAAACTTTTGGTATACACTTTTTGGTTAAAATGCCTAGCCTTTTTATGCAGTGAGGATCAGCTATATTTGGAGAGTGCTTATAATTGGCCATCAGAAGAAAAATGACGGATTTTTGGAGAGAAAAATCACGATTTGTGGCTAAAAATGCGCCAAATTTGGGCAAGAAATGAAATTTGATTTTGGGCCAAGATTGGAAGCGTCCCCCCCCCAATTCACTCCCACCCCCCCCACAAATTTACCTTTTGGCCCCCCGCCCCCCCAGAAAATGAAGACTGACGCCGCCGCCACTTATCCGATATTGGTATAGACAATAACATGGTTATCTTTTAATATGATTGGATATATTTTAATAAATTGACCTTGTGTGTATTTTTTTCTTTAACACCCCTCCCCCAACTCAGGGCCCATTTGCCAGCACTTAAGAATCACGTTCCAGTGGTCCCTTTCAGGCTGGTCTACAGATTTACAGGTGCCGTGTTCCGATCGTCTTTGGACCCCTCTGATTTACCCGGAATTAGTATCGATTTTGATATCAGATGAAAGACCGTATGTTTCTCATAGTCGTCCTGAATTCTTGAGCCCTCAAATCCATTACATTCCCAGATAATAAACAAAAAAACGCCGTTTTTTTAGTGTTTAACATATATTAGCAGAGTAATTGATATGGCTTTGTAACATGCATTATTGCGTCTACCATCAAAACCGCAGTTTGTTTCCCCCGTAATTGATGGGATGCTAATTACAAGTACACAGGCTCTCATTCAAGTCGAGAACACAATACCCATAACATCGGAACAAGCACCTTTAATCACTTGAACATCCAAATTTCTAGAAATTTAAGAACCATTATGACACCATTAAAGGTTCATACACCCTAAAATTATTTTCAACAACGGGGTCATTCTTGTGACCCCGTTTGAGTCAACTAACTATGCACGAAACTCACAAATAAACATGGGGTTAAAATGTTTGACCACTTTTGTGGTAAAAATGTGTGAATGACCCCTTTTTGTAGTCATAGTTTTGACCATTTTTTCGTCGGTGCATAGTGACTGTGTTTTAGTGTGTACATAGTCGGGGTACATAGGCCAACGGTTCTGAAATGTGTCTGCAGAACCATTTTTTGGTTCCAATCAGGACCCATTAAGGGATTCGCTACATATAATTAATCCGAATTTTTATTCTTATAGTATATGTGTGGGGATGCACAGAAATGTCCCAGAAAAAAAAACCTAAGCGCGCCCCAATTTCAGGTTTTATTAAACATTATATGCCAAGTGTATTACTATTTGGATAAGTATACATCCTTAGGCTTTTCAAAACAGCAAATCCGTTTTTTTTGAGTCTAAATATCACTGGGTTATGTCCATTTCACTAAAATCCTTTTTTTTTTCACTTGTAACATATTGGTAATTTTTGCACTCAAACTAGAGCTAAACATGAATATGCGAAGATTTGATTAGCATAATTTAATAACACTTATTTAATTATTATTTATTAAAACTTCTTTTGCCTGAGGTAACAAAACTCAGTGTAAACACTTCTTTCCAGTTTGGCCCAGAGGTTCCAACGTAATACATCAACAAGTACAAAACAGGCACATGGTTAAAAAGACATACTTAATGAAAAACTATGAAAGTAATAACGAGACCGGCTAGGCAGAAAATATAAAAAATATATCACCATATTTTTTTTCAAAAATATTATATTGCACTACAAACAGTAGGGCCTTAATTTTCCTACTTACACGCATATTTAAAATAACCCACATTTGAGGTCACGGTTTTTTTTGTTGTTTTTTTGCACTTGTGGGAGCAGATTAAAGGATAGCCCCCCCAATGAACTTTCGCTGTGGCAGCCTCGCGGTTCATTTTAAACCCCGGTCAGTCGACCGTGGCCACGTGCCTGGTCGAGTGCTATAATAGCAGTAGTATTTGCATAATGAAAATGTACTACCAGGCGCGAAGTGCCGCGGTGACTGCAGGAGTCAGTGACTAGCACTAAAGTCGATTTTACCGCATGCGTGAAATCCCCTTTCAGGCTTGACACATCGTGAAAAGGGTAGGTCTGTTCGTGCTACGGTTGTTTGGAAGGACCTGTTACCATTGGTGCAGAACTAGTTTGTGGCCATGGGTTGTTACTAACTAAAGAGAAAACATATGCACAGAGTATATGGGAGGGTGCTGGTCCCGGGTGGCTGGTGAATGGTGCTGGTGAGGCTCTATAATACAAACCAAAGTGAATTTAAATGAAGGTTTACAAACAATTTCCCGAGTTTATCCCACCTCAAGTGTGTTAAGGCGGATGTTCAGTGGGAATACCTGCGAGGAGTCCAAGAATATTCTTGCCAGCAGTATTCTGCAACCTATCTAAAGATCTAAAGGTGGGTCTTACCGGCATTCCCCCACATAGTATCATAATAATCTAGGTGGGGTAGAACAATTGCCTTGTACAGAAGGTTTAGATTTTAAATATCTAAAATATGTCTAAGTCTGCACAGGAGACCATTACATTTAGAAACAGTTTTGGAAATTTTGTCGATATGTTCATTCCAAGTCAAGGCAGAGTCCAGCCATACACCCAAATACTTAAATTTATCCACAAATATCAATTAACGAATTTTTTATATACACCTTCAGATCAGTATCCCTACGAGCCATTTTTTGACTATTGCACAAAAGCATACTCTTCGTCTTTTTAACATTGAGAGTGAGGAAATTTTCGTTGAGCCATTTCGCCACCTTACTAATTTCAGAGTTCATTATGTCATTGATGTTAGGCCAAAAAAAAATTGTTTGATTGTCCATAGATGACTTTTTTGAGTTGGGTCGGTCGGTCGGAAAAACTTTTTTTTTCTTTTAATGTCAATAGCAAACTGTATTGAAACATGTTTGTTTGTATTAATAAGTTAATCAAACACTAAAAATCAAGTTGATTCTTACTCAAAAATGCATCTTTGTACATTATGAAACCCAACTAACATGCTAAGAAACTGTTTAAACATCATTTTTTTTTACATTTTTGAAAGTTAAAATTGAAAAAAAAAACTTTTTAGGAATTTTTCAAAATTAGGGTCGGTATTCTTTTGCACAGTAAAAGGAAAAAAAAAACTTTTCCTGATTTCCAAAATTAGGGTCGGTCGGACGAGGACAATCAAACAATTTTTTTTTTGGCCTTACTGACAGACTTACCCGTGACAAATATGGCAGTGTCATCAGCATATAATGTAACTTTAGAGTAAGTATTTGTAATAACATTTGAAAGGCTGTTTATATACAAAATAAAAAGCAAAATGTATTGTGATCCTTGAATGCATTATTAAGTGTGATTTCATTATGCATTGTTAAGTTTGAAGAGCTTGAATATCAGTTACCCACTCTGCAAAAACAATGCTTAGAAATTAAACACTTTTCTAAACACTATTTAGCACCACGTTTCTAAACATTTTGAAATGTCTGTTTAATATCTAAACACCTTATATCTAAACATGTTTAAAATCTAAACATGTATAAGGATTTGACATTAGGTGTTTATACATTTGATGCCAAGTGTTTAGGAATTAAACATGTCAAATCTCTAAACACTAATTTGCACCACGTTTCTAAACACTGTTTTTGCAGTTAAACATTATGTACATAAAACAGCCTATCTACAAGTGAAAAAAAAATTAAACGGGGATTGCTGTTTTAAAAGGATGTACTTTCCAAATATGTACAAATAATATGCATAATTTAATAAAGACCTGAAATTGGGGACACTTGTATAGGGTACATTTTTAGGACACTCTGTATATTCATAATTGTATGAGTGTTTATGTACGTGAGTGTGTGTGTGCATGTGTGTGTGTGCATGGACGGCCGGTATGTCTGAATAACAAGAAGTGGGTGGGTGGGTGGGTCCATTAACCACCTATACCTTAATTTTGGTCTCAACAATTATGTTCAATGTAGAAACTTTAAAAGTCCTTTAAAGAACTTCTATCTTGAACCCTCAAAATGGTTCTAGAAAACTTAAGAAACTTTTTTTTTATTGGTAAAGATTATGTTAGGCAAATCCAGAAAGTACTCACAATGTTTAGCTTTCGTCATCGTGGGATGATGACTTGATCACAACTGATCGGGTTCACTGCTTTTCCCGTGGAGTTTGACAGTACTCTCATTCCTCGGGTGACGTTGGCAGTATTACCCTAGATCAGGTATATGATTCACTGCTTAGAACATCGCACCCGAGGAATGAGAGTACTGTCAAACTCCACGGGAAAAGCAGTGAACCCGATCAGTTGTGATCAAGTCATCATCCCACGATGACGAAAGCTAAACATTGTGAGTACTTTCTGGATTTGCCTAACATAATCTTTACCAATAAGTATAGTAACAATCCTACTGATGAAGCTATTCCATTAAGAAACTTTGTTAGAACAAACAAAGGTTCTACAAAGACCAATATTTTCTGAAAGGTGTCTGAAGAACCATTTTGGTTCTAAGATATATCATTAAGGGTTCTTTAAGTTTCTACAGCGAACATTTTGCTCTTATGAGAGCCGTCATTATTACGCCAGGGCAGGATGGAGGAATCCAACTTTTTTTTTCGGCGAAAAAAAAATCGCTTCCCCTTTGCCTTTTTTTTAAAAATCGAATTCCCCTTTACTTTATGAAACGTCTCCATTTAAAAGTTCAGGTCCCCCCTCTCCTTTAATGAAAATGTTCAGTCCCCCCCCCCACCCACGCCCCAAATGTAAAGAATAATCAAGTTATCATAACTATTTGCAGATATATCAAGGTCGGGAGAAAAACACATGGAAGTTATCTTACTACAACCGGGTGGAGAAGAGTATAACAGAGTGGAAAGAACTTTCAGAAGTTCTCACACACCCAATGCTATAATAAAGGTTTGTGCATGAAATTCCCTGTCATTCTTTATTTATTCTTATTCTTAAAAGAATAAGTTCACTTCATTAGTTTTCTAACCGATTTGCAA
Source organism: Ophioderma brevispina (assembly GCA_023653785.1). Lineage (NCBI taxonomy): Eukaryota > Metazoa > Echinodermata > Ophiuroidea > Amphilepidida > Ophiodermatidae > Ophioderma > Ophioderma brevispina. Next base: position 19,770 of record JAMKCH010034441.1, on the reverse strand, counting down.
TTCTAATCCTTGATAACCTTTACGGAAAAAACCAACGCGTGGCAACGTCCTTGATATGCATGGCAAGCATTTAGATGTATATTTACATTCGTCGAGTTCAGTAGAATTAGCGCATTTCTTAAATGCCCACTTAATAGGATAATCCCTTGAGGATTATATTTTCGGAACTTTCCTTAAAATTCGGTTTCTTCTGGAAGATCAACCATCGATACTACCACACATAGAGTACTGCAAAATCTTGTTATACCCCACGCATTTTTCAATGGGAGTGACTTTGGCCATGAGACGGGTTAGAACGAGTTGGGGTTATTCCGTTTAAATACAATTAACAGCCATGCCTCCTCTCCCTGCATGCCGATTGTGACAAAAATTAGGGTGTGCGTCGGTTTGCCAGTTCTTCGAAAAAAAATCATTTGGCCGTTTTGTTGTGGGATGGTACATGACTTGTATTACAGGCATTAAATGTATGTTTTTGGTTTCAACCGTGGCTGGAAGTATGGCAACGCTAATTTTATTAAGAAAGTTACACAACTGTTATAAACAAATAATCAAGTTTTTTTAAAATTTTAAACAAACATGTTTTACCCTGGCATTGCGTCAACCTTGTTTAAAAATTAAGCCCTTGTTTAAAAATTAAACCACCTTGTTTAAAAATAAACAACTTGTATTAAAATTAAACAAACTTGTTTAAAAAAAGTTTAATCAATAGTTGTTTAAATTTTTTAAACGTTGTTTAATATTTTGACTTTTCAAACAAGTTGACGATGACCAGGGGTAAACCAGCCGTTTGGTTAAAGATTGCGATTTGTTTAAAAAAATTGTTTAAAACTTATACAACCTGTTTAAGAAACATGTTTTATAACAACAAACTAAACAATGTTGTTTTAAAACTAAACAACGGTGTTTTGAAGCCACAAAAAAACTTCAACAACCGCACGGTTAAACAACCCTCTGTTTTAACAACAGCAAAATTTTAAACAGTGTTGCTCAAATACTGGACTTCAACATAAGGTAATAGTCAAGAGATGGTGTGTAACAGAGTTATTTTAAAGGCTCACTCAGAGATTTCCCAAAAGGGGCTGCCTTCAATTTCCAAACCAAATGGTGTTTTTTTTGCTTTAATGCATAACGCTTTCCACATACTAATCACTGCTGTTTTGAAATAAGTTGTGACTTCAAAATCGGAAGTCCTTCCGATAGACGAAATCGTAACTATTGTTATAAAATTCAGGATCTGGAATTTTTGTTATCCACAAGTTCCTACTGACTGCTGGTTTACTATACATGGCATATTTTTTCCTCACATTTAAAACGAAAAAAAAGATTCATTTTCAATCTTGAACGACATGAGCGCAAGGGACTCCACCCTTAAGCCTCAGCAAAGCGTTTCTAAGACGGTTCACCAAAGTAAGCATCTCACTGACCTTGACTATACAGATGATCTATAGCTCTAAAAGCCGAAAAAAAAAAAAATTTTGTTCTTTGGGGATATCTGGTGCACAAGTACATACTAACATTTCACTTGGGGAATATTGCATACAAAGTCTGGCCTATCTAATACCAAGAAAGACGAATATGACTTGCATTTGAATACAGTACCCCAACTCAAATTAGGTGAATGACTTTACTTACCCTGGGGTCCCTATTTCCAGATCCAAGTTGAGCATATCTTGCAAGCAAGAATTTTAATTTAAATCAATATCAAATCCGTTTTTTCGTGCTGGGATTGTCTTACAGGAGACTTTTGCCCCTCATTTTACGAACCGCTATATCAGAACACAAATCATCCATGGTAATTTATGGTAGTGGTATGCTGTTATTAGACTTGCAAAAAGCCTTGCGACATTATGAATCATGAATATTTTATGTTCTACAGAGCTTGAGTCATGGAATTAAGAACCCGGGGTGGTTCTCCTATCTTTCAAATAGACAACAGCTTGTATGTATCGATTGGTAAGTCCATTTTTCATCTCAGTTCCAAAAGTGTCCTGTGGTTTCCCCACGGGAGCCTACTAGGCCCATTGTTACTTATGCTACAGGTACTGATATGGTTTCCTCTATACTAACAGCTGTTACTCTATGCTGATGACATTGTCTCATATCATCACAGATAAAAACCCCGATGTAGTTTCTCGTGAGCTCACTCTGACTTGGAATCATGTAATCAATGGCTGATCGACAACAAACTATCATCACTTCAGTCGGCAAAACCGAATGTATCTTGTTTGGCTCCCGCACCACCAGGTTTAAAAAGGTACCAAATTTTTACTATAATATAATGACACAAACAATAAAATCCCCAAGACTCTAATAAATATCTTGGTGTATGACCACGTTAGACCTAGATGCTTAGTGGCAAAACGCTGGTTACGCAGACTGGGGCGAAACGGCCTGTTTCCGAAACGCTTTTCGAGGTGATACTGTTGATGACGCCAATTGAATTAGTCGATAAATCCTAAACGCTTGATTTTTGATACGAGAACAAATAGAACTAGAAACTTCATATCTGAACCAAAGGTGACCACGCCAGTAAATAAGTACAACACAAGAATATAATCTAAGTATTAATGATATTTAATTACATTTCTATCTTCTTGTTCTTTTGTTTCAACATTCTTACATATCCGCGTTGTTATGCATCACCCGCACATGGGTTAACATACTTTTACTATGTTTTTAAGTTTCCACATAAATTCATAAAGCTTGAATTTACCTGGGCCCAATTAAATTCACAAAATTACATGTATATATGACCCTATGACAGATGTTGATTTTACAACACCATTCGATCGCCAATCATGCTTTTAAATATCCAACCAGTGATAATATTATCATAAGAAAACAAACCTCCAACAGTGACAATGAATCTCAAAAATTGGTATTATGAACGCTGAACATTTCTGTGTTTGACGTCTTATTATGCATTATAGATTCATCTGAAATACAATAGTGATAAGAAACCCGCCAAAACAAATCATTACATTAATGAATTCCAAATTGTAACTCCTGATTATATCTGTGATATCTGAATATTTATGACTTTCTATAATCACCATAATTATGTTACCTATTACACCTGACCAATTAGTTGCAGTATTAATTTAATGCGCACATAGTGGTAAACCCCTGTGCGCCACGATAAAGATAGGCGATGTCCAAATGTTATCATACATGTGGGCAGCGGGGTGGCCTGTATCGCAGAAAACCTCTTAGTTGGTCGTTGTGCCGGACGTCGAAATACGCAGTTGTTGAACATCTCAACATAAATGACATACATACATAATCATTGTGTATTCAAAGGTTGTCACGTAGAAATAATCAACACTAATCCATATGTTACGTGCTATGTTGAATTAAACATACCGTGAAACGATTCCGATGAACTTGTCAACATGCGAATCCCAAAACTAAAGTTGAATCAACCTGTATCCATGGAGTGGACATCTGTGATGACATTAGCTTATAAACCCAAACGCCTATGTATAAATCAATCAATACCCATACAATTCTTAAATTTTTATCCGTGAAATGCAATTTCCAATCATAATTTAATCCCATTTGGCAAATCACTTCCAAAATATTTTAATTAATTTGGAAGAAAAACTTATCAGACAAATTTCAAATTTCCAAATAAAATATTCAAAATGAAATTATTGTTTTCATATTGGGGAACTAAACAAACTTCAATCGGATCCTCTTGTAACAACAAATTCTCTACACAAGCATTTCAATCATAAATTTAACTGCGTCAAATTTCATAACCACTGGAAATTTAACCACGCCCAAAGAGGCCGACATGAATATTAATTAAGTGTTCCGGAATATTACGGTAACATCGTGTAAATGTTTTCTGTCACACAAAAGTCCCATCCTTTTAAGATTTTGAATTCGGCAATTTTCCAAAAGTTCAAAATTTATTTCCGACATAAAATTCAAAATATAGACCGCCGACGAAAATTAGCACACAGAATTACTACCAATCACTCGGGTGGGAATGTGAATAGACACCTGGTGATTGGCGTGAACTCTCATCGTGTGACGGCTGTCACAATACTTACTATTGAGCTCTGTTTTCATGCATGGACGGGTATCGTCAAAATATTTGTGGTTCAAATAATTTTAAAAGTTTCTGAACCCATGATATAAATTAACATAGGACGTAATATTTTGACAATATTGTTAAAACTTATATTCTGAAATTTAGTATTTCTTCTAGCAATTGTTCATACTTATTACAGTATTGCTCATACATTTTAACAACTCATTACAAATTTTACACGAGACAACAAGTTTCAGCATCACCTTTAAAATGGCTTCCACTTAGTGGCAATCGACCCCTTCTGCCATCCGCCCTCCATCTCAGGCAGATCCAGCAAAACTGCATGCACCATTTACCCAATTTATAATTTTTTTAGCTCCTATCTCAATGTATCACACGCATTACTTTTCATGGTTCTCACTAATATATGCATACTAAATAACCGTGCAACCTAAAGTTTAAGCTCTGTCTAGAATTACTGGCGACATTATTTGGGTTCCATCCTAAATTATACATTCAACCGAACTAAAACATCAGCTGACTGTTCCTTAGCTTCAGGGCCGGGTTTCATGTCGTTAGATCACCAAACTAAATTCGCGCTCCTGATGCAAATTACGAATCAACTGCGGCAATGGAAAAGAGGTCATAAAATAGTGCCCAAAGCCTGCCACTAAATTTTTACGCCAAAATTTTTCACAAGATACAACATTCGATTCTAACCGTGAGACAGATACTAATGGTTGATTTAGTTGTAAAAAGGTTATTGGCCGGCCTTAAAGTTTTTATATAGTGACATTCCACTATCTCAACCAGACTTTGCGCAGAATTTTTTGCGCTACCCTTCTGCACATGTCTTTGGACATTGTTGTACCTCTTGTTTTCTGCATTAGCTTAAATCAAAACCAGTTGCAGATCTCTCAAAACAAGATCATGACGATTTTATTCTCAATTTCCACCAAAAACATTTATCAGTTTGGTCGTACTCTGTCATTCCTAGCATTCCATATCGTGCAAAGAAACTGAGGTTAATCACTTTTTTACTATGTACAACAACCATAGGTCCATCTTATCTTCGTAAACTTCACTATAGTTTTCAATGTCACTCTTACCGTACCCGATTGAGTCAATTCAAGTTTCATTGTTCCTCGCGTTAAAGGCATAGCTTTTAAATCATTCTTTTTTACCGCTATTCGTGATGGAATTCTTACCGACACAATCCAAGGCATCACACTAAAGCTAGCTGCATTCAAACTTGCTGTTAAAAACACTTGCAGATACTGCCTTGAACCTTGACCAGCCTGGCTATATAACACGCGTAGCTAATTCCCAATGTTTCAATCCGTTTTTGCTATCCTTGTACTTTTATATTGTCCAGTCCACTATTGTTCTTGGTCCTTTAATGTTTAATAATCCTCGCCCACAGATCATTTTAGTCTTCCGGACCCCATGGAAATAAGCTTGCACGTGTAGCCAGACTTAATGGGTTATCCTGGTTCGTCAACTTTTGATTGTGTCTGTATGGTGGTCTGTTGATAATGTCTTGTCTTCATTATTCTATTACTATATGTATTTTATTTAATATGTCTGGATGCCAAATATCTAAACTAACCTAATGAAAAGACTTCCTAAATCACAAAGGGCAAGCTTGGAAATGGAATGCCTGCAAAAACAAAAAATACACCACTTGTGGCAATCTTTATCGGATCCGATTCAATGAGTTCTTTAGAGTCTGTGTAGAGAGTATCCTGTTATATGGATCTGAGATCTGGACCAAGAAGAAAGAGCTACAGGATAGACTGGATAGGACCTACACCAGGCTTCTTATGGGAGTACAAAATATATCCTGGAATATGACCAAAGCACAGATATAATTATGGAGATATTTGTCCAACGTAGAGCACGATTTCCCAGTCACTGTCATCTGGTCATCGCGCGATTGATCAAGTAGTCTCAGACATCACACGTTGGAGATTACGATGCCCAAATAGGGGTCGTCGCCCCAACTGACATAGAGATTTTGAATATATATTTTTTGTGTAGTAATTAAAAATAGTCAACTAGAACTAAAGATACTCACCTAAAATGCTCAATTCCAAAGTTAGAGATGAATCGGATTTTTCGTTTTCATGCAGTACACATTTACGTACAGTATAACAGTCCATAGGATACCGTGTATAACAAAATTTCCGGATCCGGAATTTGTAAACAAAGTTGTGATTTTCTCTACGAAGGACTTCGATTTGAGCTTAGCTATATGGACAAGCATTATTTATATGCAAAAAACACAATTTGTTTGAAAATTGAGGGCGCCCTCCTCAGGAAATCTATGAGTCAGCCTTTCGGACAGGGACATTTGGCGCTACATATAGTGAACAGCATCTCGGCTACAGCCGCTATAGATAGATAGATGTTAAGCTATGCCAATGCTTAAAATACTGTCTACGGTAGAAAGCATTTGGCACGAGGGTTGTATGACTAAATTTACTATGCTTTGTATTAATTTATCATTCATATTTGAGAATTCGAATCTTATTATACTGTATTTACTTTTGTTTTTGTATCTTTTATTATTCATGTAAACAAATCTGAAACATACCTTCGTATGACGTATGTTGTATCCTGATGTTTTGTTTTCACTAATGGATGTGTGTAACATGTATTCTTGGTGTTCATGTGTTCTTCAGGTGACAATTCGCCTGAAGAACCATATCAAGAGCCACTGACTCAAGGAAAGATAAATTGCACATTTATCTTTGGAAATTCACCAAAGACTAATTGGTATAATAATATGTTTGATGGGAATTTCTCACAAATAGCAACTATTGCACTTAAGACCTTCTTGCACTAACATGACGAGTAGCAAAAAGGGTCGAAATCAAAATAGGCCCAAATTATATTATTAAGAAGGAGCAAAATAAAATAAACTTAAATATATCGTGATGACAAAATAAATATGCTCGATGAGTCTGAAAATACGGGTATCACACAATGAAGGTACATTTTGTGCGGAATTTTGGGATTAAAGACTTTTAAAGGGGCATTTCACATAGGCGTACCCAGGATGTTGTCGATCGGGGGCGCCATGATCTAGGCTGATACCCCCCCCCCCGAAAAAATCGGTACGGCTCCGGGTTGCATTGTCCAAGGGCGTCGTTGGAAAATTCGGCCGCTTAGTGGGTCAAAAATGCAATAAAAAACGCATTTCGCATAAGCATGTTTCTAAAGAACGCATTTCTTCTGAGACAAACTTATGGGGCATTCGCTTTGTTAAAAAGTAGAATAGAATGCCCTCCGTCGGGTGGGATTTCCGTTTTGCGCAAAGACACAAAATGTTCAAAGTCAGAAGAAATAGCCAATGGATCATGTGCAGTGGCGTAAATTTCTTTTTGACATTGGGGGGATGGGTTGATGAAAATTTATGAATGAAACAGGGTTTTCTGACAAGTTCCGTCACTAGCACATGTGCGCGCAAAGCGCGCTGAAAAAATTGCCATTTAGAACCGATAATATGTATTTTGTAATTCGGAAAAATGCGCGCGTAGCGCGCGGAAATTTACCATTTTTAAACTATTATGGTAAAATATGAGGTTATTTTGGTCAAATACACGTGAACGGGCGTCAACATGGGGGGGGGGTGATCGTATTTACCATGCATCCCCTCTCATCAAAATATTGGGGTGTACAAACCCCCATCCCCTGGGATATACGCCAATGATCATGCTCTTCATCACTGCCTAGTCCAATAAAGGCACGTTTCTGAAAATATTTTTTTTAATGCATGCACTGAAATGAAGATGATCACTTGGATGTTTCTTCTGACTTTATTTCTTTAATTGTTATTATAGGCCTATATTATGTCTGACATACTAAGCCCTAACATGACCTATGTCCTGTTTACAGCATGCGACCACACCCGACTTTAACAATAATAGTACAATACATCCATAGTGAGTGAATGTAAATCAAAATTTGTCGCAACAATCAGCTAATTGTAAATTCTCAATCACATGTAGGCCTATATCATGTCTGACTCTGAAGTCAGGTTTATAACCACTTTGCCGTAGCGCTGAAAATTTTACCAAATTAGAAATTCCTATGGTAATTAGTAAGTTTCACTGTGACAGTCGCATTTTTTTTCAGCAAGGGGCCAGGGTTGGACGCGCCCTTGACCCGCCATTATGGGGTGCAACACAAAAGCTTATAAAACTAAACGTATAGCTAACATTGTTTTATAAGATAAATAAAATAAATGTCAACATTTCACAATGTATCAAAGCGTTTAACATTTATTCCGCTGGCACTAGAATATGTTAGCTGCCTTACAAATGCCCAAGGCATACTCATACCTTAGGGCTGGCGGCGGTCAATGGACATATTCCTAATTATAGTCCTAGATCAAGGGCTCGCTTTATTCAGGTAAAAGTATCAACTGAGCTGCGAAGCAGTGCCGTTGCGCTCGCTGGTGAAGCTTTCCTGGTCAGTATTGAGAAGGGATATTCGGGAGGTACAACCAGTGCTAATTCTTAACAGCTCCCCATTTAGCACCTGGGTGGAGAGAGGTAAGCGAGGTAAAGTGCCTTGCCCAAGTGCACAACACATTGGCCTCAGCGTAGTCTGTGTTACAGACCTTGTAACTGTATTACTTTATGGAAAAATAAATTACTGGGTAATATCAGCTATAAAAGGGACCAACTTGTTAACAAATGCGAACCTCTCCGAGTTTTACCCCCATCCCACGACTTCTTAAAATCGAGTCTTTGACAAAGACTAGCCTACAGCGGGACTCGAACCCAGGACTTTTGGGCCATGAGGCGGTCGTTCTATCCACTGGACCACATGTGCCCTCAAATGTACCCTTTATGAAAGAGATGGTCAGATTGTTGATCAGATTGTTGATCCTTGAGGTATAATGACATTTACACACTTTTATTTTAGAGTGGTATAAAGGTAACAAACTTAACTCGAATCGATTTTTTTTCTTCAATTTTTCCCTTTTTCTTATTTTCCCGGTTCCTGATGTTTTATTCTTCACTGTTAATTTTTACCTGGGGGCGCGCGCCCCCCACGCTCCCCCCTGGGTACGCGCTTGATTTCGTGATATCATCTGAACCGTTCACATTAGTAATTCATGTGTGCCAAATCTTACGTGTAAATTCGATCGTGTATGTAAGAAATTCACAATTTTGTATTTTGTGTCCGTAAACGGACAAAAATTATAGCACAGTGGCCTATGGGACCGTGGGAAACGAGCATTTGCTCATAACACAAAACCGCAAAGTCGCGATCAGCTAAAAAGTTGTGAATAGGCTTTTCTCAAGGATATCTAGTGAACATTGAATAAAGCAGAAGGTGCTGGAATCACGAAATGCACCTTTAAGTCTTTAATCCCAAACGTATGCGAAAAATACAAAATCATATCCATTTTTAAATATATTTTTGAAAGGTGATAGAATACGTAATAGGTAGGTAGAACAGACAGACATACAGACAGGCAGACAAGTAGGTTACAAGTAAGTTGAAATTTGAATACAAGTGACCCACATAAATCACCTAAGTAATTCGTGTATTTAAATTTGTACTTTTTTAAACATATTTTTTTACAGATTGAACGCATTCAGAATCGGAACTCTATAACGAATACCTGGCAAAGAAGCAGACCATGCGTGCACGACTTGGAAGAGACTCAGAAATCAGGCCTGTACCATGGAACATCAGAAGACACGCTAAACAAAATCAATAGCAAAGGTTTTAATCGTAGCTTCTGCGGCAAAAACGGTAAGATGGTAGTCGTGCCTAGGTTTTGCATAGAAAACATATCACTTGTTTGTGCTGGTACCACTAACTTTTGACGTCAAACTATCGATTGGTTTGAAATCTTTGGAGTGAAAGCACCTCACGATTAAAATAGTAAACACAATTGTCTTTTCTATGATTTATGATATGATACATTATATTTATTTTTGCTTATAGGCATATGTTACGGAAGAGGAACATACTTCGCAAAAAGTGCGTCTCTTTCGGCCCATGAAATGTATTCAAGGAGAAATGCCAAAGGACACAAACATGTGTACATGTGCAAGGTGTTAGTTGGAGATTCAACTCACGGAAATGAATCTATGGTTGCTCCACCAGCAAAACCAGGGTATCATGGCACATATGACAGCACAGTAGATAATGTCAACAGCCCAAGTCTATATGTGGTATATCAAAATGCCCAAGCCTACCCTGAGTATTTAATTACATTTTCGTAAAAGAACTCCATAATATTATCAAGGGAAGAGAATTAAATAAATACACATTAGCACGACATTGCGCCTAGAAACTCTAGACTTCAACTGGTGGACCCGCTGCGCTGGATTGGTCACGTATCACGGCTGTTTGACCCCGTGCAAGTTGTCTCCTTTATTTTAAGAACAATTTGAAGCATTGGCGACACAGTTTTGACAACTGATATAAGTAGGGACATGAAAGAGCTATAGACCGTATTCAATATGACGTCAGCCATGACGTCAGCCACACCAGACATGTTGGTGGAAATGCATACATTCCAGGACTACAATACATTAAGCTGTCAATCGATCCATGTTTAGCGATTGCACAGGGATCATTGACAGGTGAATGTATTGTAGTACTGGAATGCGTCTATCTTGTCCACCAACATGGCTGGCTATTGAATACGGTCTATTACCTCTGCAAAAATCAGAAAAAAACCATTGCGGGAATCTTGCCATATAGGCCTACAAGGTCATGATTTACATAGCGCCCTTTATATATCCATTCTCCATAGAAAGACGTGTAAAACTAGATTTTCAAGAAAAACCCTATTTGCCTGCAATGAAATTTCAGCTGAGTTTACACAGGGTGTAGTCAGTGGAATCCAAAGCAGTTGTCAAAACTTTGTCGCCATTGATATTTTTGTTTTATTCTAGCTTTGTCATAATAAATAAGACTTTCAAACAGCTGAGGTGTGAGACGGCTAAAAGGATAATTGAATGGCCCTATCCCACGTGTTGAGATTGAATCTTTAGTCCTCCTTTTTTGTTGAGTAATGGTGTTTCAAATCTCTCCCAGTATAGCTTTCTTAATCCCACGCCGGTGCCATTGTTCTTATCAAGAATTTTGGTATCCGATAAGTTTATAGGATATCCAGTTTCTTTGATATGTAAGAACACACCAGAGTTTTGGGCCTTGTTGGTACTGGGCCTCCGGTGTTGGTTGATTCTTGATTGTAGGGCTTGTTTTGTTTCACCCACATATGAGGCATAACAGTCTTTCCCTGCACACGCTATTCCATACACTAGATTGGAGCGTTTTTCTTTTGGCTGTTTGTCTTTGACATTAACTAATTTGCGGCGGAGGGTATATCCAGGTTTAAAAGAGGCAGCGATCCACAGGTTTTAATGTCTTTGACAGATATGCGAGAGATGTATATACGCTGCTAAGATTCTCTGTCCTTTGGTTGGATGGTTACTTAACCACATTTAAAACACTCAAGATTTTGTCAACCAAATCAAAGACATTCAGTTATTTGATACTGAAACTGTAACATCTTATGATTCACTTGTATTTCACCAGAATTTGCTTTAAAAGTTGTCACTAATGATAACACATTAAGCGAACGTACTACCTTGAGATAAATCCAATTGTGGATCTCGTGGACATTTGTCTCAAAACCACCTACTCTTCATACCAAGGAAAATACTTCAAACAACGACATGGATGCGCTGCATGGGACCCCTACCCTGTCCCTGGTGGCGGTTTTTGTGGATAGATTTGAGCAAAAAGCACTCAGATCGTATACAGGTACACCCCACGTTTATGCCTCCGATATGTAGATATTGGAACATAAAAAAAAATACATCAATGAAATCGACGTTAATTCACTCAAGAACGATGCAAAGACAATCCCCTTGCGTTCCTCGACTGTTTGGTAACTATCAATGGCGACGGCACCGGGGACAGCACGCTCTCTAAAGTATACAGAAAACCTACACAAACATTTATTATACTGTAACGTTCAATTTAGATCTCACCACCTCCTAGCACAAGTTAGGTGTTCATTCGAACACTCCAATATAGCGCGGATACCATCATAAGTGAGAATCAGGGGTACCTTCACTGAGAATGAACTCATGCCACAGGAAAATGACCAAATTCAAACATCTTTAAAAATGTGGCCTTTGTTAAAGCAAACAAAAAGCAAACCAGGAAATTAGCAACTGGGCATATCTGAGCGTGTCAAAGACTTTTTAAAACCTATGGGTTCGCTGCCTCTTTTAAACCTGGATATACCCTCCGCCGCAAATTAGTTCATGTCAAAGATAAACAGCGAAATGAAAAACGCTCTAATCTTGTGTATGGAAAAGTGTGTGCAGGGAAAGACTGTTCTGCCCAAAGAGGTTCTATATAGATAGAGAGGCAAAACGTTACGTAATCTTTAGAAATTCACCGTCTCGCATGTTTTGCCGACCACAAAGAAAACATAGAGTACCAACAATAGAAAGCAATGGCTGCCTCCGCTTCTTCCACATACTGTGGGTGCCGCTTTGCATATCCACTAATCGGTAGTGATACAAATTAATGTATGTGTTAGAGGTGGCCAGGTGTAATAATAGTGTACCTGGATCATTGTGCTCAGATACTCTTTTTTCTCATAATGCAATGCGCGCTTAGGTGAAAAGATGTATTCATTGAGGCGGTTTATTTAAATCAAGACGACTGATGTGTCATTTCATTCGTTGTGTGGCCATGGGTAGGACAAAATTTAACCACCCAATAGCACCCAACATCCAACAACTGATATTTTGGCGGATTGTTTGTATCGAATTGACATTATGTGTGTATACAAGCACCCAAACTGATAATTATTCCGTGCAATATTCAAAATGTCAGCGCCCGGCACGGACGACTGGTTTTGAATGCGTTTCACCCCCTTGGTTCTGCCTCTTGTGAAACAAAACAAACCCACTGTAGGATGAGGGCCTCTCCAAGGTGACACCACAAAGACCTTTCTTGGGCTTTTGTCATGCTTAGCAACTGGGTGATTTGGTCTCTCCATCTATCATTTTTGTCTTCCTTGATGTCTTATTCCATTTTCCAGCTCCCATCAGTCTGTCTTGACCAGGGAACTAGTCAATGACCATTTCTTTTTCTTCACTGAAAAATGGATGATGGTCTGTGACTTGAGTCGTGTTTCTGATCCAGCATTGGTTTCCTGTCAGTTGGTGAGCAAGCATGTGCACCGTAATCCATGTCAGGCAAAACACCTTGGTTGAACACGGTTTCGTTTCAGGCAGAGTGGCATGGTACTTCTCATAACATCACTTAGTTGGCACAAAGGCAGTCATGATCTTGTCCTGCTTAATTTAACAAAGTGGTTCATGCTTCATATGATGACGGGCACATTCAATTACTCGTTCTATCACGTGACCAATTCCAGTGGATCCATCGCACCAGTTGCAAGGTGTAGCCTATAGGTTTCTAGGCAAAACGTCGTGCTAATAAAGTGGGAGTCCAGTATGTGATTATTACCCCATTCTATTGAACTTAAAACTGCTGGCATGACTGAGAACATAATTCTTAGACATAGTAACACAAGTATTATATCAAAGGTCGATCCTTTGTAGGTAATTGTTAGTACTCGTGAATCTTACCTACGCTGCTTTCCTCCCATTTGCCACCCCGAAACTAAGGAGTAGCGCGATTAAATGCAATCCTACGTGAGGTAGGGACTGCATTGATCTCAATATAATGGAAACAGTAATTTTGAAACCGTTTTAAAAGTTAGGTAATTGAGAATGAGAAAGGCTCTAGCATTTAATTCTTTCACACAAAAAGGCAACATACAATGTTGTAATAACAGAAGAAAGAAGAAAATTCAAACTTGAAATAAATCCACACTGCAGTCAGCTCATTGAAAACAATTACATGTTTACTTACATGCGAAAAATTCGTCAGAGTTTATTATTTTTTATATTCATTTCATCATCCCGAACAGTAATGAGCAAGCAATGCAAAGACATAAAAAAGTCCAGACACGGAACACGATGCTGGAGCTAGCTCTGACCGTCCATGGTTACTCCGAGGACTGTACACAAGACAACCAATGTTACAAGAAGTACCAAGAACAGAATACAAAATAAGTTATTGTGCATGCTCTGCAGAAATAAGATGGATGTATATATAAAAAGATAATTTACAAATTTAAAAGCACACTGAGATGTAAAAAGCTACAATGGATGAGACAATGGATTTGTAAGATCACCATGAGAGACCAAATCAGAATCATTATTTGCATAAAAAATGGTGTAAGAGGTACATACGACTGAGAGACGTAAACACTTGTTTTAATTTTTGTTTGATGTATTTCCCTTTAGGAGTTACACTAGAAAGAAAGATATTGCAACTATGTCTTAGTATCATGAGTAATCAGAACCAAACTGCCAAGCTCCAACACAACAGAAGATGGCGACCCATAGCCTGATCACAAAGATCATTTCATGAGACTAGAAATCTCTCAAGTTTCGATCATGGAAAAATATCGCCTTTGAGATATTCTGCTCAAAAGGAATGGTAAGTTCCATTAGAATGAGTGAAAACGATTGACAAAACGAGATCTCTACTGAGTATTGTCAGGTGGGATTGTTTACTGCTACTTTACAATCACGGGAAGATCACAATATATTTTCCAGCTGTTCAGAGCAAACACAATTGATACTGTCCTAAAATATGCGAAGCAGAAAATCATGGCGCCAGGTTATAGCGGCCTTGATCTATAACTTCAACTTCAAATTCAACTTTTATTTCCATAAAAATCCACATTACACAAAAACAAATTACAGAAACAAAATTTATGGAGGAGTTGACCAAAAGGCCAATAAGACCAGATTGGGGTCAACCCTGAAGTTATGTTACAACATATCTAAAGATAAGGAGAGCTCAGTAAGAGCAAGGACCAAGCGACACGGCGAACGAGACGGGCAGACACACAAAAAAAACGGCCAGTGATCAATGCACCCTGATTAAATCTCAAATGTAGGACGAAACCCTGTTTTAAACCAGGTCTAAAGTTACAAGGCTACGGTGCAAAGTTTCTTTCATGCCACATGCCACAATGTATGCGACTCCAAATAGAGTTGGTAGATTGATTTGATATCAGCAAGATGGGGTATGAAGGACTTCCGGGCAGTGGTCTGCAAGCCCTGACCATGATTTTAAATATTTATGAGCAATAGCATCAAGAGCCAAGGGGTTGGTCTTCGTAGGTCATGAACAGTAAGGATGGAACCGGGGGCTGGAAGGGAGAACGTAATTCCTGATATTTTTTAATTTTATTTTTATAAAAAATAAATTAAAACAACTAAAAAAACTCGGGGTTCTCTGGACAGGAATATAATATATATAATATACTACACAGCTTGCAACAGATAAAGCGATCGGTTTCAATGTAAGACCCATAATTTGAGAGTACTGACCTGAATCGCATATACTTTCTGGTGTTGAACTTTATTACTGGTTATAACGTCGAATCATTCGCATATGGAGTTGTTATAAATATTTTATTCCCGTCTAGGTTGAGTCGTACGTACTTTATGTATATATTATCCCCAAATATATTTTCAAGGATGGGGTTAATAAGGGCAGTGTAGATTAACCCTGAGTTTCCGCTATACGTGTTTTGCGGGCATTGAACAACATTTCTAGAAGGTAAATTGGAATTTTTGAGGAGAAATACTAAAAAACAGATTTGCCCCAAAATCTTCAGACACTGAAAACAAAAACAATTTTAACTTTCATGATTTCGTATGTTATTTACATATATAACAAGGAAATTTCTCATTAAAAAAAAGAGAGATTACTTTTCGAAATATAAGAATATGTAAACTGTGTTGATTATCTCAAATTTTTAGTACCTATTTGAGAATTCTTTAGTTAGAAATCGAAAATATGCAAAACTGAGAGAAAACCTTTCTAAACAGTTATAGACCGAGTGCTATCGTCGGAAAGTTCAACCATACCCTTTTGGCCTTGGTATTTTTGGAGGTATCTTGTCTGAAGTTTCGCCCAAAAATTTCGCAAAAAATGAACATTGAGAGTGGATTTTTCACGCCATTCAGAGCTATCACTTTTCGAACTGAGTGTATTTCAATATGAGCCGGTAACAGAAACGTTCACTGGAATGAGATCTCTTCTTTCTTCTTTAGCGGTCACAAGTCATTTAGTAGTGCTTGTGTGGTGTTAGGATTATTCAAACTGGAGTAGCTGATCCGGGGCCGTGAGATCAATTGATACGGACGCTCCTAACTTGACATGGTCCGCTTTTCAGACTGGGGCGGATTGGAACAGTCCATACACCCTACGCTTATTTGACACTGACTGCCGATTAACATGTACAGTTGTGACTCTATGTGACACAGGGACCGACGGTTAAACGTCCCCTCCGAAGGACGGGATGCTTTCATGATTCATTTGCCACATTCCAAGTGAACCAGAAGGAAGGCGATATAAGTGGATGCCATGACGTTTGCCAAAGGCGTCAGCCTATAAGTCAAACAGTAACATGTAACATGATATGGTGTTCTGTTGAGGAATGAGGTTCCATGACTAAATGGGATTAATCCACCAAGTATAGAGCAGCCCCTTTAATGTGTCGTTTCAACTGAGTCCAACAGGTTTCTCCATCCGTCGGGTTGAGATTATGTGACTGGTTGGCCAATTGCGCCAAATCGAGGTGTCAATGCATTGCCTCTTCAACATTGTTCAGGAGTCTGGTTGTGACATTAGCAGTATGCGCAGTTTAGTCCATAAGTGCCAGCATCATATTTTCCGTTCGTTGCCACCCCAATTAGTGATTAATTTCCAAATATTCACCTTAAAGGGGATTTCCCCCTCCTAGGATTAGCTATGTTTCCGCCCCGAAAAGGCTGCACGTTAGCGTTTGCCCGGCCCACTTTCAAAATGGCTGCCATGTTTTAGTAAAAACCCGCCATTATAATTTCATACAATTAGAATTTAATCCACGACTACATGAAAAATCAAATTTTAACTGCTGAAGGGGGCTTAAACAGCTAGGCGTCCAAGATGGCCGCCACCAGGAGGCATATTTTGCCAAATGAACTTAACACTTAAGGACCAAGGGGGGGGGGGGGGTCATAGGGACTCCAAAATTTGTTTTCACGATGGCCGCTTTAGAGTGGGCTTTTTGCGCCGAAAATTGTTGGTAATTGTCTGACTTTTAAATGCGCTCTTTTATACCAAAAAATAATTAAAATCGGCCAAGCCGTAATGAGTTAATTAGTGGGGGTCCCCTGGAACCCCCTGGGCCACTAACGGAAGTCATTTCGATATTTTAAAAATAGGAATAAGGAAACCAAGAACCAAAGCAAATTTGTTTTTTTGATGATATAAGTCCACACATACATGTAAGTACAACACTTATTAGTAACATTAAAAAAAATTAACCCTTTATGTGCTGAAAACAAACAATTTCCTCATGGATGTTGCCAAACCGTACTGTACAAACTCTATGGGCAAATGACGGTTATTTTGCAACACCCGTAAAAAAATACAGGATTCCCTAAAACTGCATTTGGGTGTAAACTAATGAATTTGGGTCTTTCTAGAATAGATTCCAACATAAAATAAGTTTTCAAAAAGTTTGGTGTTAAGCCCAAGGCTCATTTGAATTTTCCATTTTTTTCCCCAATTTTCGCGTGTTTTGAAAACAATGTTTTGCCCCTAATTTGCAGCCACAATACAAATTTCATTTTTGTTGTGATCTGGGGGTTTTGTGACCCTTCACATGGGGTATAATTTCGTGCAAAAATTCCCTCGGGAAAGGTGGTGTTCTTAGGGGGGTCCAATGGACCCCCCACCCCCCCCCCCCTTGGGCACCAAGGGAGTGAAAAAAAACAACCCCTTGGTCACTTAAGTGTTAAAATGACAAATTGTTGACCTAAGATCCTGGGTGATATTTTGGGAGCTCCAAAAAGATCATGGCATTATATTTTACAAACAGGCTTGTTTTTAAAGATGGCGGTGATTCATTCACTTCGGGTCACGTAAAATCCGGAAGACAAGCAGCCATACTCATCTTTTCGACGTTAAAAACAACACTTTCTAATAATGGACCCGAAATCATTTCAAAAGGTTAAAAATAACAAAGGGTGGTAGTGACTGTCCTAGAGAGTGGCCGCTACTAGTTGGTTACTACTTGGGCCATCTAACGTAGTTAAACTGACTCTATAAAAGTTCATAGGAAGACAACAAAATCATATAAACCTGATTCAATAAAATCATAATTAAATGTGTGTGGACTGTTTTAAGGACTACTCAGTGACGCCATGGGTGTTCCCAGTAAAAATAAAAAAAATATGCTTATGGAGAAGTGAAAAATTGTCTATATGTAGAGAGGAAAATTTAATATGGTGACCTAAGTTTCTTTCGAGACATCAAGTGCATCTTTGTTTGGACTTGTCCCACAGGCTCCTTCTCTCTCTCTACTGCCTGGATCAGCTTTATTCCCAGCGTCAAATAGTGTTGAGTGGTCTGCCAATTATCCAGAAGTAAGAGAGAAAAAATGCGGGAAAATTTTCCAATAGTTTTCGTTATGATCCTTATTTATGTCGACAAAAGTTGTGCAGGGGTGTTTTCTTCTTGATTTAGTGTCCACCGGAGCGATAAACCGCCGCCATCGTGAGTTATGATCATGTCCGCCATACCCAATGTCATAAATCTCTTTTTGGTGCTCTAAAATATTCTCGCATATTACCCCATCTATTTGGCAATTTAGTACATTTAAAAAACATGCCTCCTACCGGCGCCCATCTTAGACGCGTAAATGTTAAGCCCACTTAAGGAAGATAGAACTTTATTTCCTTTAGCCCTGGATAAAATTTCTAAAATGAAAATAAACATAGGCAGTTTTCACTAAAAACAATGTGGCCATTTTGAATAGGGCAGTACGCGCTAATTGTGCAACTTTTCGGGGGCGAAAAATACCTAATCCTATCAGGGGGACACCCCCTTCGAGGTGCTATATTGAAAAGTTAATCACAAGTGGGTGCAACAAACTCGAATTTTTAAGGCCCGTACAGAAACTGCCTTATGGGCAGTTGTGACGGTGATGAAATCGAAATTAAACGGGATGAAGTTGGTAACTATACCAACCAAATAACAAAGTCATATGAGAGACCCAATGTTTATAATGTGTTACCAAGAGATCTCATTTACACACAATTTAGAGGTCAGTACTTTTAAGTCAGGCCAAGTTCGGCTGTGCTTACTATTATATTGTGTATTCTGGTCTCATTGAACTGCCGGCTCGCTATTCGGATATATTCGCAGATGATGCATTTTATTGTAATAGGGATGTGGCATCAATGTACGGAAGAAGATCCGCTGGTAAATCATCTCGCTTTGGAAGAGCATTTTCCCGGGGGGGGGCGATTGAAAACGATGTACTCTTCATCGCTTTCGAATAATATCCACCAGTTTTTGCCCCAAATGTAGGATCTTGCTGATATCCAACTTTGCATGACTTGGCCCAGGTTCCCACCGAAGGCAAGGATATGAAACGGGATGTCGAAGCGTGGCAATACTTGCGGAGAATTGTTTTGGATGGAGGTTGGATGTCATCTGCATCAATTATCACCGGCTTTTGACCGCGTTCTTGCACAAATTCAAACAACTCATACAGTTGCTTAGCCCGTGTAATACAGGCAACAACCAAA
>JAMKCH010034440.1:0-63822 GCA_023653785.1 Ophioderma brevispina | reverse complement strand
GAGCAAGATGGTGCCAACAATGAACAAATAGATCAGGTCCCAAAGGACCGACAAGAACAAAGTAAAAATGACACTCAGGAACAAGGTAAAGAAGACATTGAGGAACAGGTTAAAGAGGACACTAGTGATCAAGGTAAAGAAGACATTATGGAACAGGTTAAAGAGGACACTAGTGATCAAGGTAAAGAAGACATTAAGGAACAGGTTAAAGAAGACACTAGTGATCAAGGTAAAGAAGACATTAAGGAACAGATTAAAGAGGACACTAGTAATCAAGGTAAAGAGGACACTAGTGATCAAGGTAAAGAAGACATGGAACAGGTTAAAGAGGACACTAGTGATCAAGGTATAGGAGACATTCAGGAACAGGGTATTGAAAACACTCAAGAGCTGGATAATGAAGACACTTTGGAAGTTGCTGATAAGGATGAGGAGGGACAAGGTCATGAAGATGCAAAAGGTCAAGAAGACCGGCATGACCAAGTAAGTGATGTTGAGGAGGGGAGGAAAGAAACCTGTCAAAAATCTGTTGATATTTTAAATGATTGTAAACCTGTTGAAGATTCTGTTATATTATCTAGTGGTACTAATGATGAAGTTAGTTCTGGTACCATGGATAGTGTTGTTTCTAGTGAGCAAATTGTAAGAACTAACAATGCTGAAAGATGCATGGAGGTTTCTTGTGCTGAGGATAAAACTGCTGATGTTGAGGAGTCTGAAATTGCTTCAGATGCTGGTGCTGAGGAAGTTTCTGGTGATAAGAATTCATGTGTCGATGCAAGTAAGAAGGGAGATGATCTGGAAGCTAAAAGAGATACTGACCTTGGTGCACTTGATACCACCATGGTCAGTGTTGGAAGTGGAGGAGATAATGACGTCATATCTACTGCCAAAAAGGATGATAGTGTTTTTGAGAAAAGTACAAATGATGATCAAATCAGTGCTAAATCTAGTGAAAATATTGCTACAACAAGAAGTGGTGCCGCCATGGAAATTGCTTCAGAAGATGACGGAAATGACAATAAAGAGGATGCTGTCAGTGTCAGTGCTGCTGGTTCTAGTAGTTCTAGTGATGGGGATGAATCGGAGAGTGGTAGTGATGATGATGATGAGTCTAGTCCTAAAGAAGCTGGTCGTAAGGAAGCTGGTGCCTCTAGCCAGGTGGCGGAAGGCGATGCACAACCAGTGTCGGACGAATTGGAAATGTTGGAGCTGGAGTTGAGAGCACGTGCCATTCGCTCACTCATGAAGAAGATGGGCAAGGATTGATAAATGACTTACTTGAAGGATGATGTATATCACGTGTACATAGTGATAGAAAATTTTGTATGCAGCATTCAACTCTCTCTTACTGTTAAAAAACAAACAACAACATTGAAGTAAATGTTTAATCTTCTTATTTGTTCTGATGTGAGCATCAAAAATTTATACAAATTACTGACATTTCCTACCTGAACAACATTATAGTAAACTTATATAAAGTGTTTGAATGTAAACTGCAAATTCTAGCCACTGCCAAAGTTGTGTTCCCTTTGAAAGTTAAAGATTTCCAGCTAACAAAAGATTGAAACTAAAACGAACCCATTCTACAAAAATGTTCAGCTTGTTTGAAAATAATTTAGATGTTCATTGGATGAAAATGGTGAGACAAATGTATAGATCTTACTGTTATTGACTGCTAGCTTATGGAGCTATAGCAGTGACATCACTGCTACTATTCATCAAAGTTGTAGTATCTCTTCCCTGTGCATGACTTTTTTGGCAGATGGTTGAAAGCACCTGGTCAGTAACTCAATACCATTGCCTTTGTTGATGTATAGACCTTATTGATTAGTGACTACTAGCTGATGGACAGTGACTCAGCGTGCTTAACTACCATGTACACTCTTGGCATCTGGCATGCGTTTCTTTGACAGTGTTGAAAAGCACCACAGGTTCATTCAGACGTAACAACAGTCCATTGCCGCTTTGTTTATGTATAGACCTATACTTGTGTGATGCGGCATGAGCCATAGCTGATAGGGCAATTGACATGCATGCGTACTCTCATTGATTCACTGTGCCCTGGCATGATCTATTTGTGACATGATGAAGCACCTTGTCATTAACCTCACATACCACCAGCCCTTTTGTTGTGTTTCTCTGTAGACAATGTTAGAATTTGATCTTGACGGTGCACGGTAGATTAACAACACTACTGTGACAGGCTGATTTAAAAACGAT
Source organism: Ophioderma brevispina (assembly GCA_023653785.1). Classification (NCBI taxonomy): domain Eukaryota; kingdom Metazoa; phylum Echinodermata; class Ophiuroidea; order Amphilepidida; family Ophiodermatidae; genus Ophioderma; species Ophioderma brevispina. The sequence goes on along the minus strand of JAMKCH010034440.1, from coordinate 61,599 downwards.
CGTTTACGAATTCATTTTTATATAGCTAATGGGAAAAAATTATCCGAATTCCTTGTAAACAGATATGTCATGAGAAAGAGCAGTTTCTCTGAATGTCCTAAATTAAAAAAGAATGATTTTTGAATTTTGCTTGTTGGCCAACTTGAAGTTATTCGCACATGGATTTTTGATTAAAACAAAAAGATCACCATTTTGCCTGATTATACACATCTAGGCTAACTGTGCATCAGTTTTTTATTTAAACAACAATAATAATGTCATTGAACAAGAAGCTGACATTAGCCATGCAACTTTCCTTGTCAAGGTGTACGTCTTAATGTACAGTCGATACTCGCAAAATCCACATCATCAGGAGCACAATTTCAAATGATATTGAATTTTGGGGTACGTCTTGTATACTTCTCTTTAGAGGAAATGCTCATTACATGTTTGCAGTTCTTGACAAACACATTGCAGAAACGGTTTTTGCAATTAAATAGTTATATTACAATACACTGCTGATGAATAAAGATGGGCAAGACTTTCCATATTACCGGTCCACCGCTTCGAAGTTCTCCATGTCACCAATTATTTTATCCCCCTGGCGTGAAAAGACATGAGTGATCTTGCGAGGGTGCGCATGGTCCGTATGTATGGTGTGTGTGTGTTCCAGTTGGCTAGGTTTCATTTTTTTTTTTCGCGTCGCCTTCGAAAAGTTTAAGTCGGTTTATACCAGGCTTGGGGTGAAGGTGCAAATGGGGTTTTATATCATATGTGGATGATGTCAAGGTCCTGACGCAGGTCAAATGGTCAACTGAGTCATGTGCCAGGTTGGTTTAGTTTTTTTTCTTCTGGTCGTCTTGAAAAGAAGTCCGATTACAAACCAACTTGGGGTCCGAAGGTGCATACGGGCGTTCCCTTCATATGTCTGTTTGAGCGTCAAAGGAGTGTCCCATACCAAGCTCAAATGTCCTCTGCGTTCAAATTTTCCACCTTGTGGTTAGGCTTTTATTTTTACAGAAACGCTTCACACATTTCTAGATAATTATTCCATGAGAACAATTTATTGAATTTTTGATGCCCTGCAAACTGACAACTGTACCACTAACCAACTTGTTTATACTCACCCTCTTGCCAGGGGGATCGCGCAAGTTTAATTGCTATATTGCCTGTATTTTTAATAGTTGGCCTGAGGGTTAGGGTGTTGTTTGTGTTAGGCCATTAATAGAAAATGGTTAGTCATCCTTTCATGTATAATTCTTAAAGGAGGAGACATATGGAACTGTTTCCAAACGAAGAACTATTATCATTTGAGTATAAGGCCTAACTTTCATTTTGACAATAAGTTGCAAACAATGGATCTGTCTCATTCACACTGTATTGATTTGGCATGTATGGAACTGATCAAGTTACTCAGATTTGTACATCAGGTAACAGGGTGATTTTATTCGAATGGTATAACTTGCATTGTATGGTTTCAAATTAAAACTTTGTGTTGTAATTAGGCTTCAAGAAATATTTTTCTTTGCATAATATATTTACTTCTACAAGACTTCCTTTTAGATTTTTTACTAAACGCACGACAAAAAATATTAAACTTTTTTTGTTTCATCCGCCCGTTAATGTGCACCCCATGGTGGAAGTACCGAGTTTTGTCGCAGGTCACCCTAGGACTATGTTCACAGAGAAATTGTTTAGACGGGGTCATTTACATGAGCTTTTACAATACAATATCAAAACTACCTTGCCAATTGGTCCCCATTTCCCCCTGCACTTGTCTGCAGTCCAAATCTATGAAATCAGGCCCGTGTTATAGCATAATGAGAATTCAGTTCCGTGATGCCAGTAAATGCAATGTTATACATTTTCCGAGGGGCTTCGCTTTCTTAAAACAGTTAGAGTAAATACGTACACAGACTTTTTTGTACACCAAGTCCTGAGAATTTGCTTAAGTAATTAATGAGAAAACTGCTAAAAACTCTCCCCAATTATTGCAAGAACTGTCCGAGTTTTTCACAGTGAAGAGGAATAAAAGAATTGTGAAAACGTAGTTTCATTTGGTTGGAAGCCATATCCGGAGTAGCCATGGTTTAAGTGACTTGTCATGGCAATGTGACCCCATGTGCATTGATCGTACCTGACATGTGATCGCTCATGCATATTGTTCATGATGAGCTGACCATGACTATTCCGGATAATGTTCAATACCCTCCTCCTGTCTATGAAAAGTAATATTTTCCTGTTTTGGATCAGTATTGATGTGATGATCATTCCACTAATTCTTGATTACCTTTATTGAATATTTGATCTCCTTTCGCTTGTGATCAGCACACAAAACAATGAATAGCTCCACTCGGGAATGATCCTCCACAATTTATCTCCAGGACCATATTTGTGGTCAGAATCTCATTTCATGCTAACTTTTTCCGTTGAAATTTTCAACAATTTAAACAATGCTTGTTATTCAGTCAACTGTGGCATAATGTATATGATCAGGATGTTATTGAAAGAGACATCCGACTATGAGAATCTTAGTTTTTTCCTATGAATTGTCCATTAAATTTTGGTGTCCTTCATTTGCGAATACACTCCTGGATATTTAGAAATCGTTTATGGCTATAAGGCAAAAACGTTCAAGGTCAACCATGTAAAAGTTTTCATGGTGACTTTAAGTGTGTTATCCTCCAAATATTCAAAACAATGCCACAAAGTTTGTTTTTGTTGCAAATGTGGTGGTACACATAATAGTAGATGGCTCTATTCCAACATGTAAAGTCTAGCTATTGAATTTGAGTAATTAAAAACGCTTTGTTTTCTAATAATTATGCCATCATCTTTGTTTCTTGTTGCCTAAAATAAACTTTTGTTCGATCATTCCAAATAATCCAAACTGCGGTAAATAATTCCTGAAAACTGATGAGGGATTGTCACATATCAGTGTATCGCCAGCGCCAAACCCAGCACAGTTGTTTTTTGTCACCTGCCTTAGGCAGTAAGGATCACATAGGGATCACTTTCAAACTGTTGATGTCTTTGTTGATGTCTGTTTGATGTCTGTTTGTTGTGAAAAGGGTTCCCCTTTGCATGTAATATCCACTAACGTTTGATGGGATTTTAAACCAAACCTGGTCACACCGTGCAACATGACGTCTCCCATTTGTTGATGAGGTCAAGGTCTTAACCATGTCAAAGTCCATGTGAGGTCAAGTTGTTACAATGGCTGAAAATGTAAAAATTGACCTCATTTGAAAGTTGAAGTTCAATTGGAACCATTGATAATAGGTGCAACATGGATCCGTCATTTGTGATGAGATCAAAGGTCACATACAAGGTCAAAGGTCATGTGAGTCAAGTTATAAATAGGCTGAAATGACAATTGACTCTTTGAAAAGTTGACGTTTCAACTTGGAACCCAACGGTTGAATCATAGTTGCAACATGGGATCCCTCAGTTTGGTTGAGGAGGTCACAGGTCGCATACTGAGGTCAAGGTCACATGATGAGGTCAAGTTGAAGTTTTTCCATTGAACCACACTTGGTTTCTTGGAGTTTTTACATGCAACCCTCATTTGTTTATGAGGTCCAAGGTCACATCAAAGGTCAAAGGTCATGTAGGCCTATCATTCCCTCAACCGTGACGGCGACACACACAATCGGGTCCGAGGACCGATGTATTTTTGAATATTATTGAATAAGACCATGTCCTTGCTTTTACTATAACTCAAACTTACATGCATGAAAGCAAGATGTAAGATAATATTGACCATTTTAAACAAATTGAGACAAATTCTAATCTAAAATTACAGATTAATTGATTAGTTGCACCACGAAAGCTGTGTGTTAACTACTACACTATAACAGTGTTTTCTTCATAAGTGTTCACTTTTGATATATGGCCTGTCACCATCTTTGTGATGTTTGGATTTACCGCTTCCTTTATTATATGGTTCCATTGTTTTTTGCAAAATAATGCAGCATGTTTGCATGTGGTAAAGACCACAGTGGGCAGACCACAGTGGTCTGGCTACCAGTCAATAAATGTATTAGATATAATTTCTTGTGTGTCTACATATTCCTTGTTACCCTCACTCTGACGTCCTCCTTTGTACACCATGTTAATGGAAGGTGTAAACTCTGATCCTCAAGTGATGCTGGAGTACAAGACTTATTCTCTGTTCCAGTGTCATATGCGGGTGACAGGTCCTTAATTTGATTTTCCTCAACCTGGACAATGTTCCAGTTATGATTACAAAATACTTAATACTCAAGTGACGTAGTAGACAAATAATGAATGTTAATGAGTGCATGGGTAGGAATATTTTCGTAATTTGAAAGATGAATCTTCCATTCAACGAGATTTACGCCCATAGGTATATTTGTTTGGCCTTTAAATCTGTGGATTCTAAGTTTTAATAGTTATAGGGCACTAAGGTTCAAGGTCCTCCTGTGTAACATTTTTTCAGAATGCTCCTATTTTTTTTCAAATGGTCCCTAAATTCTTTATATAGTCCTAAAGGACTATACAAATATTTTAACCATTTGGTCATGTAATTAGAGGTCAAATGTACAATGGTGTAACATATCCTATGGGATCATTAGGCTTCCACTCTAATTTACATACTAATTGACAAATGCAATGGCCGAGCAAATATTCCTTTTTCCTGTTATGATATGACCAGACAAACAATTTGTGACTAATTTTGTCGAATCGGGCGCTCCGAAAAAAATACCCCAGGTTACCTGAATGGTTATGAGCATATAATCTGAATTATGACCATCGATATGGCAGATAATAAGTAGGACGATCGTAAGTGGTGTAAGTTTCAAAACCCTTAGACCTGTTGTTTACCTTTGCCCCCTGTAAACTTTCGCCCGATCTTTATAGGTTCCCCATCTTTATTTTTTCCTAGGACCTTTGGCACATGATTCTGTGACAATTAGAAAGTATATGACAACAAAAAATTGGTTTATGTTGCAATATTTTAGGTCAAAAAACAACTTCCTGCACTATTGTACCTAGTCTACAAGAAGCCCATGTTTTTCATCTTTCGTGCTTTGTAAGATTTGCTATTGATTATCACTTAAAGCAAACCAATCATTTTAAACATGTTAAAAACATTAAAGTTGCCATTTGTGAATTTGTCAACCTGAAAATGGCCTATGGAAGAAGTATACTTCATCTTTTTTTACACAACATTAAATGCATAAAATATTGAGGTTTTTTGCAAGGCAGTTTTTATTGATGGGCTGGCAGGACTCACTACCAATCTGTTTGTGTGCGTAAATGTGTGGGATGTGTGTGTGTGTCACTAAATTAAGTGTTTTTAAAATTGACCTCCATGAAAAGTTTGAAGTTCATTGGAACCAAACTTTGTTCATAGTGCACCATGGGATCCCTCATATGGTTTGATGATGCCAAAGGTCATGTGCAAAGTCATAGGTCATGTGGGGTCCAGTTGTAACAAATAGGCTAAAATGTAAATTGACCTACATTGAAAAGTTGAAGTTCAAACTTGAGTCATGGGTGCAATATGGGACCCCTCATTTGTTGACGAGGTCAAAGGTCATGTGCCAAGGTCAAAGGTCATGCGAGTCAAGTTGTAAGATAGGCTGGGCAGCCCGCAGCTTATATCCTTTGAATATAGCGAGCCAAAAAACGAGAACCGCAAAATTCTAGTTGGTTCTAAATTGCTTACATGCACACTTAGTTTGAAAACCACATTTGGCTGTGTTATGGGAAGCATGACCCACTGGTTAGGGTATTATCTTTTGGTGCTGGAGGTGCCTAGTTCTACTCCACTCACTGAGATTTAATCGAGCGTAATTCAAGATTTAATCTGTATACAAGTTGTTGGTTAAAATGAGAATTCACTCTCCCCATGGTTCAATTGGACTTTAGCAACTGAATCGTGATAATACCCCATCCTTCAGAGGTGATGTTAAGCTTTCAGGCTGGCCATGTACAGAGAGTCATACCTGTACATGCTTATCACAGTTTCAGTTTCAAAAAGAGAATTAAAAGTAATGTTATGTTTTATGAAGCTGGCGTGCCATGATTGATTAGCTCTAAGCATGTTCTGCCTACAGTCAACACACAGACCAAGCGTGTGGGATATAGGTGGTCACTGTAAAGCAGGGGTTCTCAATAGGCGGCCTGCGGGCCAATTCCGGCCCGCCAACCACTGATTTTTGGCCATCGACTTGCTCTAAAATAGAAAGGGAAATATAAGAATTTCAGGTGTATTTGGCCCTGAAGTAGGGAACTTTCAAGCGTGTTCAGCATTCTCTGGCCCATCAGCTAATATACTCCCTGCCTAAAAAATCCGAATGATATAAATTACTGTATTAAAAAGGTATGTGGGTATGTAGGTGAATTATAATAATAAATGCCAGGAGCGTTGTTCGCGTAATGTGTGTGCTTATTGACCTGTGTCCGTAATGCATTGATAACGAAGCATGATGGGGAAGTTTGAGAGATTTATCCAGCTGGCTTGGCGCGTTCATTTGAAAGCAAGTTTGAGCACGTTGATGGCCATTTCAACATCGTTCGGATTTTTTAGGCGGGGAGTATATAATAGAGAACCCCTGCTGTGAAGTAAGGGTGCTTTGATAAAAAAAAGATGGGCAATATTTGAAAGGTAGTCATGATCTCAGTCCTCTGTCCAATGTGTATCAAACTTTTGTGGCTTAGGCTTCTGATGATTTTGACTTGCATTGGACAGTAGTGTTGTTTCTTCTGAGGGTAGTTCCAGGCGGGTGACACTGTGTACAAATGCCCATAGACAATTTCGATATCGATAGTGATAGTGCCACCATTTTCGATAAGCTACATAATTAATTATGCATAAACGTATTCATGACGTAAACCGGGGGATGACGTAGCGTGATAGCGCCACGCACGGCTGGCGAACTATAAGCTACAGATTTCATGCAGATCAGTGTGCAGTACGCATCCATTCTCTTGATTGAGTGTCCTATCCCGATTTATTTAGGATCCCTGGTAGTTCCTACAATAAACTGTCATTGCATCATTATTTAATAAGCTTGCCTTAAAGATCAAATACAAGTACCATGGAACACTAGTTAGGCCAAATACTATACAGGTTGAGAGAAATTTTCCATAGGTTTATGGAATATTCAGAATTGAATCACTATGATAAGATTTGACCCCTTGATCGTGTACTACATTCAACATTTTTACGACACTCGACCTGTTGCACAGTTGTTGTTATATGGCACATATGTTGTTATATGGTAACCGATATAGATGGTATCATGACTACAAGAGGTTCTTAAATCAGCTTGCTCAGACCTGTAATCTCTTGGAGTGTTATCAAGAAAACTTTGATGGGTCTGGAAGCTTGTGTTAAAAATAAGTAGCTTGTCTGATTCAGTTCATGGCTTGTGCCTTTAATCATGCATCTAAGGTCTAATCCTAGTTTTAACCCTGAACATAATCCCTAGCTAGCTCTAATTGACTTTCATTTTATCATTAGATAATAAGCCCCCTTTAAAATGTCTAACTCCAGTGCGGGGAGTTCTAATTAGGCCAAATATTATACATGTTGAAATGGAAAATTCAGAATTGATTTAACTATTTGCTTTGACCCCATGATCGTGTACTACATTCAGCATTTTATGACACTTGACCCTTTGCACAGTTGTTGTTATATGGCACATATGTTGTTATATGGTAACTGATACAGATGGTATCATGACTACTTGAGGTACATGTAGCAGCTTGCTCAGACCTGTAGTCTCTTGGAGTGTTATGAAGAACAATTTGATGGGTCTGGAAGCTTGTGTTAAAAATTAGTAACTTGTCTGATTCAGTTCATGGCTATAGTCGGGGACAGAAACCCTTTGACGAGCACGTACTTCCTGGTTCTCTGCGTATTTACTGCAGAAAAAAATGCACTTGCCTCTGATTGGCCAATGACACGATCTGCTGTTGCTGGGTCACTGACCACGCATTATATGCGCTGATAGCTCCGCCCCTTTTACAACCAGGAAGTACGTGCTCGTCAAAGGGTTTCTGTCCCTGAGTATAGTGCCTTTCAGATCATACATCTACAGGGTGAGTAAAAAAAAATTGACCCTGATTGTGTCCGCCATTTTGAATTTTTAAATAATATATATCTTACATATGTGGTATCTGCGGAAAGCTTATTTCATTATCTTTAATTTGCTGCAAAGATCATTCCAATCAGTTTAGAATAGGCCGAGCTACAGTCTTTCGAATCAAGAATCTGCAGTGAATAAATAACCTGATTTTCTTCTGGACACGGATTTCGCTGAACGCCGTTCATTTCAATGTGAATCCGTGGACAGAGCAGAAAACCGACTACTTGATTCAAACGACTGTAGCTTGGTCTATACCTAACCAATGTGAATGATCTTTGCAGTAAATTAAAGATAATAAACCCAGCTTTCAGATGATACCAAATATGTTACATATATGTTACTTAAAAATTCAAATGGCGGACACAATCAGGGTCAAGTTTTTTTGACTCACCCTGTATAAGCTCTAACCCAGAGGATGTATTGAGTTCATCACATAGTGCACGGTTTTGGGAAATTTCACTTAAATAAGGTCATGTGATCCCACACAAATCCTATTGCAATACTGTATAGGCACATTGCAATGCATTGTGGGATCACTTCAAAACACCCTCTGGTTCTAACCCTAGTGCTAGGTATAATCATAATCTTAACCCTGACCCCAAATCCTAACTTTAAACTGCTGCTATAACCTCACTTCTAACCTTATTGTAACCCTAGCTCTAACACCTGCCCAATTGCTAGTTTTAACTCTGAACATAATCTCTAGTGCTTAGCTTGACTCTAAGTCCAAGCTTTAACACTGAGCCTAATCCTTAGATCTAACCATGACCCTAATCCATAACTCTAACCTGACTCTAATCTATTGATTTAATGCTTACCCTAAACCCTACTTCTTTCCCTGACATGAACCCCAAGCTTTATCCCTGATCATAAACCCTAGTTCTAACTCTAATTCTAATCCTTGGCTCTAACCCTGAACATAATCCCTAACTCTGACCGAGACTCTAATCTCTAACTCTAACCCTGACTTTGATCCCTAGCTCTAACCATGACTTTGATCCATAGATCTAACCCTGATTCTGATCCCAAACTCTAACCTGCCTTTAATCCCTAGCTCAGACCGAGACCCTAATCCCTAGTTCTGACCTTGACCCTTATCCTTTTTATCCTAACTTTAGACCTTAGCTTAACCCTGACCCAATCCCTAGCTCCAACCCTGATTCTAATTCCTAGCGCTAACTATGACTCTAATCCCAAGTCTAACCCTGATCCTAATCTTTAGCTCTAACCCTGACTTTAACCCTAAGCTTTCACCCTGACCCCAATCCCCAGCTCTCTATCACCCATAGACTTTTAAACATAGAGTAAGTGCCTTCTTTTCTTTTACACCTGAAGAAAAAATATAAATCACACCTTCATTAGCTTAGAGTTATGACCATTTTGATTATGTTGCAGATCTTTTATGTTGTTTCTTGAGGGAAAGTCTCACAATTGACTTTCATTTTATTATCTAACAAGCTCCCTTTAAAATGCTGACACAGTGTGGGGGAGTGCTAAGTATACCAAAATTATACATGTTGGAATGGACAATTCAGAATTGATTCAACAATGTGCTATGACCCCTTGATCGTGTACTACATTCAGCATTTTATGACACTTGACTCATTGCACAGTTGTTGTTATATGGCACCTATGTTGTTATATGGTAACCGATATAGATGGTATCATGGCTACTTGAGGTACTTGTATCAGCTTGCTCAGACCTGTATTCTTTTGGAGTGTTATGAAGAAAACTTTGATGGGTCTGGAATCTTGTGTTAAAATAAGTAGCATGTCTGATTCAGTTCATGGCTTGTGCCTTTAATCGTACATCTAAGCTACCCAGAGGATGTTTTGAGTTCACCCACAGTGCACGGTTTTGGGAAATTTCATTTAAATGAGGTAATGTGATCCCCACAAATCATATTAAATTAACAAGTATAGGCACATTGCAATGCATTGTGGGATCAATTCAAAACACCCTCTGGCTCTAACCCTAATGCTAGGTATAAACCTAATCCTAACCCCAGACCCAAATCTTAACCTTAAACTGATGCTATAACCTCACCTCTGACTTTTTTAATATAACCCTAGCTCCAGCACGTACCTAATCCTAGTTTAACCATGAAACATATCCCTAGCTCTAATGACTTTCATTATCATTAGATTAATAAGCTCCCTTAAAATGGTCTAACTACGTGCGGGGGAGGGCTAATGATGCCCAAATCTTAAACATCAGAATTGATTCAACTATGTGCTATGACCCCTTGATCGTGTACTACATTCAGCATTTTATGACACTTGACTCATTGCACAGTTGTTGTTATATGGCACATATGTTGTTATATGGTAACCGATATAGATGGTATCATGGCTACTTGAGGTACTTGTACCAGCTTGTTCTGGCCTGTAGTCCCTTGGAGTGTTATGAAGAAAACTTTGATTGATATATCTAGAAGCTTGCATTAGAAATAAATTGCTGTTGGTTGCATTTTGTTTGATTTAGTTCTTGGCTTTTTGTCCTTGATCATGTTCATTTAATCTCTTTATCTAACATAGTGGTAGCTCTAGCCCTTAACCATAATCCTAGCGCAACCCTGATTCTAATCCCTAACCCCCAGCATCACACAGCTGTTTGAAAGTCTCATTTATTATGACAAAATCAGAATGATCATTGTGGGCAAATATGATTCTTCCTTAAAATCTAGTTTAACATGTCTCCCTATAGAATGGGCCTATAGAGGGTGCTGTAACAAACAAATCATGACCTTTGTAGACCTATATGCAAGATTCCTACATGGATTTTTCTGATTTTTGCAGAGGTAATAGCTCTTGCATGTCCCTACTTATATCAGTTATCAAAGTTGCGTCGCCACTGCTTAAAATTGCTCTAAAAATAGAAGAGACGATTTGAATGGGGCCAAACAGTTGTGTCTAACCTAGAATTGTATAAAAATGAAACTTTGGAATTGTTTTCCAATATTAGAAAATGACTGGATGAGATATGTATCTTATTATGTCCAAATATTATTTCATACAGAAGAAACTTGTTATAATGAAATTGCTTTCTTCAAAATCCTATTTCTCCCAGTTTTAATCACAGCAGTTGCTACATTTGTACATGGAAGTTATATGACCAGATCAAAGTTTTCTAAGTAGAGGTAATAAAGTTCCCAAGCTTTCCAGCTTGTCTGTTTATGGTTTTTGCAGGCTTGCCTGGGGTCTTTGTACATGTGTACTCATAGGCGGACTGACCATAGACCTGTTGTGGAATTTTCCACATGGGCCGCTTGGAATTGGGCCAATTTGGGCCGGTCGAGTAAAAAGAGGGCCTAATTGGTCAACCCCTATTATCCCTATTATAATGTTTGCGTTGGCGATCGAGTATTTGGGCCGGTCGAGTAAAAAGAGGGCCTAATTCTAATTGGTCAACCCCTATTATCCCTATATTATCTTTGCGTTGGCGAAAATTGTTTCCATGCCCCCGGAGGCGACGGTAAAAAAATTTGGGGTTAACCGGCGAGCGCAGCGAGCCGAGAAAAAAATATATGCTCATGGGCCGGTCAAGTCCATTTTCCACGGCCAGGTTGACTACCCAGTCCGCCTCTGTGTGTACTGCACACCGGTAGTATTCAACATCGTGGGAATGGTCGGGCAGAATTAGGCTTTATAATAACACAGTCACAGATATAACAAAATTCAGATATAACAAAGTGGTTTTGACGACCACAGCATTTTTGTAATAACACGTTTTTTTTTTTTTTTTTTTTTTTTGCAGAGGTAATAGCTCTTGCATGTCCCTACTTATATCAGTTATCAAAGTTGCGTCGCCACTGCTTAAAATTGCTCTAAAAATAGAAGAGACGATTTGAATGGGGCCAAACAGTTGTGTCTAACCTAGAATTGTATAAAAATGAAACTTTGGAATTGTTTTCCAATATTAGAAAATGACTGGATGAGATATGTATCTTATTATGTCCAAATATTATTTCATACAGAAGAAACTTGTTATAATGAAATTGCTTTCTTCAAAATCCTATTTCTCCCAGTTTTAATCACAGCAGTTGCTACATTTGTACATGGAAGTTATATGACCAGATCAAAGTTTTCTAAGTAGAGGTAATAAAGTTCCCAAGCTTTCCAGCTTGTCTGTTTATGGTTTTTGCAGGCTTGCCTGGGGTCTTTGTACATGTGTACTGCACACCGGTAGTATTCAACATCGTGGGAATGGTCGGGCACAATTAGGCTTTATAATAACACAGTCACAGATATAACAAAATTCAGATATAACAAAGTGGTTTTGACGACCACAGCATTTTTGTAATAACACGTTTTACTGTGTAACATAAATCCTGTACACACCACTGGCAAACAAACTCTGTTTTAATGCATTTGGTGCTTTTGCATCGGTGATTGACCTCAATTGAAAAGTTGACGTTCAACTGGAACCAAACCTGTGTCATAGGTGCACCATGGGATCCCTCATATGTTAATGAGGCCAAAGGTCATGTGCCAAGGTCAAAGGTCATGTTGAGGTCAAGTTGAAAAATAGGTTAAAATGTTCAAATTTGCTGAAAGTCAAAGGTCACGTGCCAAGGTCAAAGGTCATGTGAAGTCAAGTTGTAAGATAGGCTGGGCGGCCCACAGCGTATATCCTTTGAATATAGTGAGCATGAAAAACGAGAACTTCGAAATTCTAGTTTAAAATTGGAATTGAAAAGTTGAAGTTCAATACGCCGATCTGGGTTTCCTACCGGAAATCATTTTTTACCGAAATTCCTATCCCACAATGCACCAACGATGTACAAGTAGATAAAATAAATAGCGCATATATATTCTATGGTGTTGTGTGTCATACGGTCATTTTTCTGTCATAACTCTGCGAAAACCGTTTGCTGTACATAAATTTTACCAGTAACGAGTACTATTTGATTACCTTGTAATTTTTACGCCACAAAATGTGCGCGTAGTTTAAAGGATGTGCACTAAACCGCGAGCGTGCATGGAGTGATGCATATCTACTCGTACATCGTTGGTGCATTGTGGGATAGGAATTTCGATAAAAAATGATTTCCGGTAGGAAACCCAGGATCAACGTATTGGAACCAAACTTGTGTCATAGGTGCACCATGGGATCCCTCATATGTTGATGAGGTCAAAGGTCACATGCCATGGTCAAAGGTCATGTGAGGTCAAGTTGTAAGATCGGCTGGGCGGCCCACAGCTTATATTCTTTGAATATAGTTTTGCTTGTATTACCGTGAGCTGAACTCTGCAGTCCATCTGTAAATCAAGTATTTTGCTCACCATGGCCATCATTTCTGTATGTACTTGATAGACCCACGCCAAAACTAATCGAAAAAGACTATGAAATGAGCAATGTGTGGATAAATTTCTTGATGTTTGTACAAAAAAATGTTAACCCAAAAATGTTACCCCTCAGTTTTCAGTTGTATCGAGTCAATTCCACAACGCACCAGTTTTGGGGAAATTTTATCTCAACAAGGTCATATGATGCCACAAAAATCCTACCTGAACACATAAACACCTTGACTTTTACACTCATTTTTGGCCCACAAGGTGCTAGTTCTTAGGAAATTTTGAGCATGATCATGAAATATCTTGTGGTTCTTAAACTTCTTGAGCACTTTTTTATCGCTAAGTATTGACATGTGTTTAGTACAGTACAGTACAGGCACATAGCATTGCATTCTGTGATTGATTCAAAACACCCTCTGATGTCAAAGAGAGTGGAGCTTTGGAACGACCTCAACATGTAGGGTCGGAGGTCATCTAAGAATCACATGAGGTCGGCAGGGGACATAATTATGTACTGCATAATTCTGAGTTCGAAACAATGTTATGTTAAAATAATTTTGTAATATTCCCTCAACATATTTGTTTTACTCGCGGATTAGAGCTAATAGCAAAATCAGTCCCAAATCCGACCTTTTAATTGTGCCCCAGAGGGTGTTATGAGTCAAGCCCACAATGCAGCAGTTTTGTGAAATTTCACATGCAATGCATTATGGGATTGGTTCAAAACACCCTCTGATTGTGCCCATCAGTTGGCATTGCAGGTATACCTTGATGTGGATTGACCTATCTAACAAGAAGTGTGAAGTGTGCAATGCAAAATTGCCAAGGCCAATAGCAAAAAGGTCAATGAAAGGTTACATGTTGCCTATGCTTTGATGGATTTTTATGAAACTTGTACAAATATGACCTTGGGTAAGGGTTCATTTATGGTGTTAGCTAAATTTAAGTCAGAGAGGTCACCTAAAGGTCATTTTAGGTCATTGTTAAAATATTTTCAAGATGCTTTTTCATATCCTTTCATTGTCGTGAACACAAAATCAGGCAACAAATGTTTTTTCGTGGGCTTAAAAATGAAAGATATTCTGTTTACAGGTATAAGGTACCATATCGAGATAAAATTGAGGTAAACTCATTTTCAGAAGACCTTGTAAGTTTTGGGGGCATTTCACGAAGAGCCATACATTTCCTTTTAGATATGCACTACATTTTAGTTTTGAATAAACTTGGTTAGAACTTTCAAGATAGAAAGTGTCTCCACCTGCTCTGAATGGCTACATTGGGAAGGGGGAAACTTGATTGTAAATTCAACATGAAAGATTTGTTTTTGCACTCCTAATCCGCAATCGTCGCTAACGGCCACCTGTGGCACTTGAATAGATAAGTCGTATTAGCATGGCTTCCTTGCATCCCTTAGAAGTCTTGACCGATTACGAACCTTCCAGGACCTTCTCTTAATCCATCTCCCTATTCAAACGGCCACGAATCCCCAATTTGCACTCCGCGAGTAACGTGGGCAGATTAAAATCAGGCTCTTTAAAACACATATTGGTCAGTTCAAGCTATTTATCCCTCCGCCATGATTAACAAAATTTGAGATTTGAAGCAAAAAAAAAAAAAAAAAGCGCAAAAGTGTGATAACATTGATGTAAGAGAAGTTGATAACGGGAAATTTTGACTTTTAAAAATAGACTCGTAATCTAACTCTCTAAGGAGAGGATTTGGCTCGCTGAGCTGAGGACAAATTGTGTGTTTTCTTTGCCTGGTCATTGGCAGGTAGTCGTCCCATGTGGTCTGGAAACTTCAATATATGTTAAAAGTACAAGGCAGAACAGATGTCATAATAAAACATTGATATAGACTTTGATAAAAGGCCAAACTTTTTAGGTAGTATCACATACACTGATCTCTCAAGGACGGTTGTTACTAAGGAAGACTTAGACTTATTTCTTGAATATTTTGCCCATTTTAGAGTTGTTTTGTATCCTTTCGAGCGGTAGAAAGAAGTTGTGTACTTAGGCTGCCTGGATGGAATAAGTATGTGAAAAACATAAACAAATTATGCGAATTTTGGTTGCAGATTATACACAGCCAGTTTCTTTCGATGTAACCCAAGCTTAGAGCTACTCGTGTGTACTATTAGACTCTACTCTAAGGGTTAACCCCTTGGTGTATTATTGATGCAGTTACTTACAGTATAATTGTGAAGTCACAAGCACTGAGTGGCATAAACCAAAGGGGGCCCTAGGTTACTCAGCAGCACCCATCCTATGGTACTCGCAGTTTGCCTGCTAGGGTGACAGGTACGCATGGAAGCCACCATTAGTGGAGTACCTCTGCCAGCTACTCAGGAGTACCTTCACAGGTACTCCCTACCAGCGGCCTATTAAGCAACATTTGGCCCATAGATGGTGCCAAACATTCCATTATTGTTTAACCTTAGTAACATTTATATTTGAGTTGAGTATCAAGAAAACCTCTGTTATTTAGTTGTAAAACATATCACAGGTAACTAAAAATGTTATATATATTAACTATTTAAGTAATCACACACGATCTACAAGTAATTGGCATGGGAGCACCCACACAGGTACCCCATGGAGTGACTAGTGGTTAAGGTACTGCCATATACTTTAGGTGGATGAAACTACCCCCATTTTGCAGAGCCAGCGAGTGGTAATGCAGTTGGTAATCGGTGGGCTAATCAATAGGTACTTAAAGGGTACTCCATGAAGAATATGGCGTGTAAGTTCGGTACCCAAATAACATGTTGTGAAGGGGTATTGTACTGGCCCATAGTTGGATGGCAGTCTACATAGGCAATCGAGTAGGTAGGCAGATGGTTGCTGGCTAGGTGAAGTTTCATTCATCACTTCTTGCCATCCACAAGAACTTTTAACTTGTAGGGTTAAGGTGAAGATATTAATGTGACAGGAGGAGGTTTTTTATGATACGAATTTATCTCAAATTACAGGCTCGATGAGACCACCACCAAGAATGTTCCGAAGGTTTATTGTGACAAACAAGTACAAACGAAACAGAAAAACTTGTTTGAAATTGCCTGAAAGGCGTAATTGTCCCCATAGAAACCACAGTGCTTGACTTGCTGTCGTGCGACAGGAAAGTAATAAATATAATCTTATTACATAAAGGACAGCGTATTGGCTTATTCACGTCAGGGGTGATCTAATACATTGAAAGCATTCCAAATATGCAAAAAACCCAGGTTCAAAAAAATGTGGGTGCTCTTTCTGGAAATATCATCATGTCTCGTATGAGCTCATTGAATATTTGCCAAAATGTAATTAATCCACTTTGCCACCTCAGTGCACAGCCGATTATAATTTTTGGGTGGATGTTAGAGCATAATGAGATCTAGTGCTGTACAACTTTCTGCCACACACATTTGAATATTAATGAATTCATTGGCATATTTTAAAATGTGATTTACTTTTTCTGTCAGTTTAATTCAGTACTTGAGGTGTTTGTTCAATTTATATTGTGTGTTCTCTGATTGATTAGAGAGCCTGGCACTTGCATAAACCACCAGTATTGTGGGAAAAAAACTTGCGGGTTTGATGCTAAATGCGATAATGCAACGCCCTATTAACTACTGTGTTAATATTGATGGTTACCATAAAATGGTATGTTTTGTTCTCCGTCTTGGGAAAAAAATGAATTAAAGGCTGACCAATGAAAAAAGGCAGCCTTTCATCTGCTACCAAAATTGATAATACTACCGGTAAGTTAGAGAGGATCCCAAAGATGATCCAGATATGCACCTTTAAATTATTGTCCCATAAACCAATTGTTGGGCCTGCTTAATTAGCATCATGTAATTCTTGTTAAAGGTTGGGGAAACCGATACGGTCCACCTATATGTTTCATTCGAACAGGAAGCATTTACCAAAAACAATCTGATTACAAATTTTGAGGTAAAATGATCCAGCATTGGATAATCGTCCCCTATGTACCATTTCTAATTTTTTTTTTTGTTTCTTCTCACTAGAAACAACAGTCCCTTAGACACAAGGAGATTTCTGGGAAAAGTGTGCCCCCAAATTTTGTCAAAAATCAGGATTTTTGTTATTTTGAAATGCTTGCAATTATTATGAAATCAAACATGAAGTGATTAAGCCAGAAACGCCGTCTTTACGTAATAAAATGTGATCAAGTATTTCTATTGTGAACGACAGAAAATCAAAAGTTGCTTCTCTCTAGAGGCCTTTCAGGACAGGAGGTATACACCACTACATGGCTGCCGTAAGGATAAAAATCTTGGCTGGACTATTTCTGCATGGCATATGGAAAAAGTGCTTTAAAAATGTCTAAAATGCACTAGTTATATATTAAGAAAGTGATGAAATTTGTGATTGACATGGTAGACTGGTTGTTTTCTCAAAAACTTAAGCGGCATTTGAGACAGTGAATTTGAGAAATTTAATCCGCGGTCCATCAATTTTACATCGATTTGCAAATTAATAGCTTTGGCGACTTAGAGAACTTGGGTGCGGTCTGACATCGGGCAAGTTTGGTGATTCTAACTAAAATTTTTCTGGTCATCCTATGTTCAAAATTTGGTATTTGGTGATTGACCGCTTGTACTTTGGGGTGATGTGTTGTATTTCCTGTGAGAGTTTTGAAATGTGACTGGACTTAAATCTGGCCTTTACGTACCCCTTAACAATGAGCTCTCTGGCCATCCGACTCTGAGCTCCCCTCCTTTCCCTGGCTAATCACTTCTCATCACTCTCTTCAACCACTTCCTAGAAACATGCTCAAAGAGGTGCCATTTTTCCCATAGGACTACTGTGTGTAAGGGAGTTAGTGGTGTGTAACCAGCAGGCCAAATTCAAAACATAGTTTTTGGTTCTTTTTCTACATGTGTGTCCAATAAACTCAAAACTTCTCGGCAAGGGGTCCTACAAACCATAAGTGCAAAACTGAGGAAAAATTTGTATCTCAGCAAATCTCCTTGGTACCCTTTAACCCAAAATTCAGAACCAGAAATCTACAACATGCATAATACGCAAAGAACTTGAATGATAACATTTCAAGAATGCCACGCCTCAAATCCAGCAAGATCCCTAGTTATGTGAATAATTGCATAGTTCTGGGACTCCCATCTCTGTAGCATCTGAAGATCTTTTGAATAAAACCTCTCTAAGTGATCATTTATGCAGGACACATGTCTTTTTTGGTTCTGCCCCGCCAATTGTATATCTTCGCGATCGTAAAGTCTTTTTTGATTGACATGCGCGCCTGGGCGGGCTATGTACACTCAATATTCGCTACCCCATTCTCGATTTCGATTCCAACTTATTTAGTGTTCTCGGGCTTTCTTCCCAAGTGTACCTACATCCGCTTTTGCAATACATAACGTCTGGCGAAATGTTGATTCATTTCTCGTCAAGTTCGGCTGACAAGTTCTATTCTATAACACCTGTTGGATGCATGCTCAATAAATGTTCTAGTGATGTGGTTGTTGTTAAACTGAAGGTTTGCAGCATATCCCGGCGTTTTTTTTGAGCGATGCTGTAAGTGTGTCCCAAACATGAGGGAAATTAGTACTTCTTAAAGCATGTCTTCAAGTTGTAAAACCTTTATACTGTTCCTTACAATGTTTCTGTTTGACAATGGAACAATGTTACACGTGGCCTTTATTTTTAGGTCGTACGATGAATGATTCGATATATCAGCATAGGTTGTGTGTCTGTCTGGTCAAACATACACTTTGGTTGACACTTTTTCAACTTATTTGCCAAAATTTTTGTGTAGTGTGATGGATCCACGTCGTTAATAAGTATGTATATACATCGAGACAAGGGGAAAAGGTGAAGAGGGTCAAATTGTTCATTCAAGGGTTCACTTAATGTTCATTATTATTTGCTTTTGATAAACTTTGGTGACAATTCAACTTATTGTAGTTTTAGACCCACGAAGTTATTCGGGGGGGGGGTCTATAGTACTGGGGTTTTGAAGACAATGGTTTGTTAACTGCCGGTGTTTATCTTATATCGTATTTGATCTTGAAATTTTGATGTGGGTTTGGATGACATGCGGAAAATAATGGAGCGTTTTCGTTTGGCTGAAAATAAGGTTGGAAAGCCAAGTTTCGGTCCTAAACAACAAATTACTTGAAATTGGTTCGTGATGTGTCATACAGCCTCCTTTTGGATGTGTGCATTGTAAAGGGCCATGGAAGCAGTTGGGAATAGCAAAAAGTCAAACACAGTAAGCCTCTGGCAAGCCTCCCTTATCCACTTGTCCTGAGTTGTGTCAATCAACTGTGCTTAGCAATTGTTGTTTGTTTACCACTAATTAGTGGTACCTTACCTTGCAAGGACATATTTCCATGTCTGTTGTTATTCCAATTTACCGCGTGGGAGCCTCACTCCACCCTGTCATTTTTTTACTTAAAATGACATAACTTCAGAAGTTTACAGGCTATGTGCATACTTAAGGTGTCACTCTAGAGATCTCACCAAGAGCTTTACTTTTGATTGTAATTTGTCTAGGTGGTTATCAAGATGTGGAATTAAAATTGTACAAAAACATCCAAAAAAATTGTGCCGTGTCACGGCTCCACCATAACCTACTAGTTCAAAACACATGGCCGAGTTATAAATGGAGGCCCATCAACTGATTTTATTTGTTAGTGAGGTATGAATGGAGTTCAATTGCTGAGTTTGTTGTTAAGTCATTTGGGTGAGTTCTGATGGAGTTTCATCAACCCTAGTTTTAGATTGTTTAGGTTTTTTTGTGCAGTTTGTGGCTTCATTGATGAGTTATTTTTAGAGGGGTTTTTTTGGTTTTGGTTGAGTTGTGGATTGAGTTCACCAGCTGAGTTGTTTTTAGAGTTCTCTGTTGGTGAGATATAGATTATCATTGAGAGTTTGGTTTTAAGAGTTCTGGGGGGTCGCGAAGCCGGGTGAACCCGCCTTGACATTAAAAGGCCATTCTTCCATTATTTACCTTTTTAAGGGCATTCCATTAATCAATTTACCAATTACTTCCTCTGCCCTTCCAATTAAGGGCCATTCGGCATTTCTCTCAAGTTTACCATTTTAAAGGGCTTTCCTCCATTTGCCAAAGGGCATTCCATAATTGACCTGGAAGGGCAAGGCAAGTTTATTATAAAATTCAGTGCCATCCTCATTACCAAAGAAAGTGACATTACCCGTTAAAGGGCCATTCCCAATTAAAAAGGTGCAATTAATGATTTTCTGAAAATGGTTAAGATTCATTGGATTAACGAGGCGTTATGTAATTTTCAAAAAAATTATGACAGGAATGTAATTTTTTGGCACCATTTGAAGAAGAGCACCCCCGGGTTCATGTTTGACCTCAATACTTTGTACTACCTACATTTTTATTTTGCAAGCATATTTTATGTCCATCTTGAAATCTTTTTTGTCAATCTATTTGGTCAAAACTGTCTTAGGTTCTCATGCATTGCCGTCTCCAAGAATCATTCCAGTTTCACCATACACGGGGGTCTTATGCATCATTGATGCTCTCGTTTAGTGGCAGTGATGGATCACTTTATCTTGATAACTTGAGACACTGGTCTTATGTGGGTAACCAGATGAGAAGGTCATTCATGGGTCCTTAGGGTGGCTGTATTGCTCTCTTATTCTGAGACCAATAATCGGACAACCTATTTGGGCCGTTTTTTTTTTTTTTTGTGTTTTTTTGGTCCCTAATTTTGCTTAAAAATTGCTGACTTATCTTTTTAACATATTTTTGTCTCGAATTTTTTTTAAATGAAAGTTTAATCCTTTTTCATAAGAACAAATTGTCCTAATAAAATTAAACATTTTAATTTTGACCAAGAATTGAAAAAGTGACTAATTTTTAATAAATTTGGCAAGTTCCAATTGACCAAATTTGTTGAAATTTTGACAAAATTTTAGTATCTCAGGAATCAAAAGTGACTATTGTTGGATTCAAATACTCTTTGCACTCTGACAAATGCAACAAGTTGTTGTCTCTTGTGTGGTCAAATTTTTCAAACGCATTCAGTTCAGCATTGTCCAGAAGTAAGAGTAACTTTTTCCGGAAATTTCCAGATTGTTGGCCATAATAAAAAATTCAGGAAATGTAAAAAAAAAAAATTCAATTTCTGAGATCAAAGTGTTATGATCAAGGTAAAACTGCATCAAAAACAGCATTTAAGTACCAATTTATTATCCCCCTGGCTTGAAAAGCAGAGGGGGATATTGCGAGGGTGCGAGTCCGGATGTGGTGTGTTCCAGTTTGGGTTAGGTTTTCGTTTTTCACGTCTCCTTCAAAAGTTTAAGTCCGATTTAAACCAGACTTGGGGTTAAGGTGGAATAGATGGTCTTTCATGATGAGTTATGGTTTAATTAGAGTTCTTGGTGGTCGCGAAAGCCGGGTGACCGCCTTGTACCTATTAAAAAGCCATTCCTCCATTATTATACCTTTTTAAAACTGGCAATTCATTAATCAAATTTACACCAATTAAAGTTCCTCCATTTACCAATTAAAAGGGCCATTCAGGCCATTTCTCAGTTTACCAGTTTAAAGGGCTATTCCCCATTTGCAAATGGCCATCCATAATTTACCTTGGAAAGGGCAATGCAATTTATATTTAAACTTACCGTGCCCTTCCTTCATTTACTCAAAGAAAGGGACATGACCATTTAAAGTGCCCATTCCCCAATTAAATGGTGCCTTATATGATTTTCTGAAATGGTTAAGATTACAATTGGATTACAGACGGCGTTTATTACAAATTATCAAAAAAAATTATGACAGAGAATGTATTTTTTGCACCATTTGGAAGAGCACCCGGGGTCATTTTGACCTCAAATACTTTGTACTACCTACATTTTCTATTTGCCAAGCATATTTTATTTCCATCTTGAATCTTATTTTGTTCAATCTATTTGGTCAACTGTCTTAGGGGTCTCATGCATTGCGTTTCCAAGAATCATTCCAGTTTCCACATACACGTGGGTCTTATGCCTCATTGATGCTCTCTCGTTTAGTGCATTGATGGATCAATTTATACTTGATATAACCTTGAGACAAGGGGTCATATGTGGGGTAACAGATGAGAAGTTCATTCATGGGTCCTTAGGGTGGCTGTAATCTGCAATCTCTTTATTCTTAACCAATACTCGGACACCTATTTGGGACCGCGGTCCCTAATTTTGCATTTAAAACTTGCATACTCTTGTTTTAAACATATTTTTCGCTCTAGTTTTTTTAATAAAGTTTAATTTTTCTAATCAAAATTGTCTAATAAAAATTAAACATTTTAATTTTGGGAACCAATTTGAAAAGTGGACTAATTTTATTAAAATTGGCAAGTTTCAAATGACCAAATTTGTTGAAATTTTGAAAAATTTAGTATCTCAGGAATTCAAAAGTGGTATTGTTTTGATTCAAATTACTATTTGCATCTCTGTACAAATGCAACACATGTGCGTTGTCTCTTATTGTGGTCAATTTTCCAACCATTCCATATATCAGCATGCCAGAAGTACAGATGTAACTTTTTCCGGAAATTTTCCAGATTTTGGCCTATAATACAAAAATTCAGGAATGTAAGAAAAAAATTCAATTTCTGAGAATCAAAGTGTTTATGATAAAGGGACACTGCATCAAAAACAGAAGCTTTATCCAATTTATTACCCCCCTGTCCTTGCAAAGCAGAGGGGGATATTGCGAGGGGGCGAATGTCGTATGGTGTGTTTCCATTTTGGTTAGTTTTTCGTTTTTCACGTCTCCTTCGAAAGTTTAAGTCCGAATTTAAACCAACTTGGGGTTAAGTGCAATAGGGTTCCTTCATTTGTGATGATGTCAAAGGTCATGGACCAAGGTCAAGTCATCTGAGGTCTGTTCCAGACTGCCATCTTAGCCATGGGGATGACCACTCAAGTTTCTTGCTGTATTTTTTGAAAAGGGGTCTTTGTATGCTAACAAATCGCGTAAGAAAATGGTTCCCCGTAGCTTCCCCGGCTGCTAACGCTAAAATTTTGACCTTCCCCTTTCTGTTTTCCAAATTTGGTTTTCAGGAAATGGGACTACTCCTCTGTTACATCTCTTTAGAAGTTCAACCTTAATTCAGAAAATAATTTAGGCAAAGGCTGTTCAAGATGGATTCAAAATGCTGCAGAGACCCTTAAACATTAGTACTAACTGTGATTTCATACCAGTGTAATTGAAAGCCTTTACCACCGGGTCTTTGGTAGTAACATCAGTTCCGGTAGACCATGGAATTATTAGTTATTAATTACCATTTTAGTCAGCCAGGACAGGTCCTACAAAGCAGTGGGCAGCTTTGGCAATGAGTTATTACGCCATGAATCAAGGAATTGATTTTTGTAGGGGCCCCTGTCATGTATATTGGTGATTTGCATCTTGTCATGAACCAATTACAAAGATTATGTTTGCAGTATACTAGGGTAGTTTGGTTGTGTTAAAGGGGCAATTCATGTCCTAGACATCCTTTTTGTTTATGGTAGCAAAATTTTTCCTAAAAGGCTTCATTTCCAAATTTCAGTTTGCCACAAACCACAGAGTAGGCAGCAGATACTGTGTTTACTGCTCATAC
The DNA here is from genome assembly GCA_023653785.1 of Ophioderma brevispina. Lineage (NCBI taxonomy): Eukaryota > Metazoa > Echinodermata > Ophiuroidea > Amphilepidida > Ophiodermatidae > Ophioderma > Ophioderma brevispina. The sequence continues at coordinate 37,617 of JAMKCH010034440.1, read as the reverse complement.
CCTTAGGGTCTCATATAGGTGCATGCCGTAATTGAACCACCACCATAATCAGGAGCAGGTCTCCATCACTAAACCTCAAAGGCACCCATGTTTATTTTCTGATCGTTTGGGACTTTGATAATTTTTCCCTCTAACCTGAAATTTATATATTTTAAAAGACCAGGAGTGGGATTCGAACCCAGATCATTTGTATCATGAGGTCAGCTTTCCTACCACAACCATACAAGTCCACTATCACCCCCATGACAGAACTCCACCTGGTAGCAACCTTACACATAAGGACTTCGGGTCCCCTTGAACATGATTCGCACAGGTGCGGTAGTGTTGGTAGTCCATTAGGACTATTAACAAGCGAATATGTACCCAGTATTGGGCTGCGCCCATCTCCACCAGGGGGGGGGGGGGGGGGGGGGGGGGGGGGGTGGGAGTGGCGGGGGGGGGAGGGGGAGGGTGGGGGTGCCCATGTCTCTTCCGTCACAACTCGCGGATCACATTCCTCAATGATCCCTACTTTTCATCCCCTTGGATATAGACTTCTAATCCCAACTTCATCACAGATCTGTCTCCACCAATCTTAAAACATTTAGCGGCTGCCTCTATTCTAAGAAGAAAACAGAACCACTAGACCAGCCAGGATTGGTGTTCCAGATTTGCAATAAATGCTTTATAACATTTATCGGTAATAAATCGACTATCTGCTATTGTGATCAGCACTACAATGGAATAGCTCGCTCTTGACGGTTGCCACAACTTATGACTCGGGAGCATAAGTGGTGGTTCAATCCACTCTTCTATACACACTAGAGACAGTACATTCCGAATTGACAAATTAGTCCCAAAAGATTTTTTGTGGGCCGCCATCTTAAAAGCGATGTAGATGGGGAACACATTGGAAGTATTGCCAGGAGTTAATTACAATTCTGGATTTACAAGTTAATCAGGACGAAAAGATGCGTCTGCTTATGGGGTGTTATATTATCCGAAGGTTACGTGTGTTTTAAGATGAGGGGATAGTAGGACTCCTTTGTTGTGAGCAGGAGCTAAGGCCGACCACTTAGCAGCCGTTTTGCGTGTGTATGTGTGTATTGGTGTGTCAAAAACTGTGTTTTATTTTTTTTTAAATTGACCTCAATTGAAAAAGTTTTCACTTCAATTGGAACCAAACTCTGTCATGGTGCACAATGGGATCCCTCAATGTTGATGAGTCAAGGGTCATGTTGAAAGGTCAAGGTCAATGTGAGGATCAAGTTGAACATGGCTAAAAATGTCAAAAAATTAAAAATATTAAAAAAAACTTGAAGTTCAATTGTGTAACCAAACTTTTGTCATAGTGCACCCTGCGATCCCTCATAATGTTGCTGAGATCAAAGTCACATGCCAGCTGTCAAAGGTCATGGGGCTGGCCCCAGCTCATATTCTTTGAATATAGCGAGCGCGAAAGCCGAGAACCGCGAAATTCTAGTTTTAAACTTCAAATTTTGCATTTTCATGTCCAAATTTGGAAGCAGCATAAATGTATTCAAAACTGATTCCAAACAAGCCTAGGCTTCAGGCGGAGTTTTTTTGAGATAGCTTTTTCCCACACAACTATGCAGTTGTTTATTCGGAAACCACCTCAAACCTTTGACTTCTGTTTTTAGTGGCCTAGTAGAGTTACCCCGGGTTACAGGGTTAAAGTCATGTTATTGTCGAGATGAGACTCGTTAACCTCAGTCAGCTGACTTAATGGCGCGCGAATGCTTACAGACATTGCTATTAACAGATAAGCGACATACACTCATAGCCTTGTGAGTGTTTCAAAATGAGTCTTGTCAGTGATTTGAATTTCAGAGTGCTGCCTCCAAATGTTGGCATGAATTTCCTTGGTAATTAGTCAAAATGGTAGGGCTGCCTTTTTTCCCCGTATGTTTAAACACCCCATTCCATTTTCACATTCCTCAACTTTATAAAGGATTCTCGTTTAACTGCTAAAAGTTTCACATGAACTGAATAGAGGAGAATCCAAGACTTCCACAATGAAATCCAAGAGAATCTAATACTCTCCACAAAATTCTACCCTGCTGAATGTCATTTGAATTTGACATAGTGTTCATGTGAGCATAAATGTGTGTATTACTGTCATTAACATCCATTGATACTCTCCAGTAGTTTTTTTAGGTAACCCACACAAAACAACCCCTAATATTTAAGCTGTCCATCATATGTACTTCAGGGCTCCAACATTAAAAAAGGGCTCTAAAATTGAAAATATGTCCCTACGAGAGAACTTTTTTTAACAACAAACATATCAGAATAGTTTTGAAATCCCGGATTACGAATCCAGATGTCGTAAAATTCGCAGGGATTCAAAAAAATAGATTATTACGCAATAAAGATGACGTCATTAAATTTTTAGTGAAAAAAATTAAATTTACAATTTATCGTTTCTTGCATAATTTGAATGAATATATATCAGTCTTTATATTCACTTTATTTGAAAGCTCTATATTATTTGAATTCTTATGTTAGGGGACTTAATTTTATTTCTTCCATTGACGCATGTACAAAATAAAAATTTCAACTGCAATTTCGCACAACGCAATTTCTCCTGTTTTTCCGGGATGTCTAAATCCTGATCCACGTTCTCTGGTAAAGCAACATATTTATCAGTATATGTACATTTTTTCACTATTTTCATATACATTTATGATATTCCTCATAAAGAAAACCTACTGTGTTTATTCAATATAAACAAGTTTACGCTGCCTATTGGCCACAATTTTATGACGTCATCAAAATTGGGCTCCACGTGAAAAAAATGGATTATTGTTTTTAATCCTGCTTATACATGATAATCTTGCCCCAAATCTTTGAATACAACAGTTTTTTAAAGCTTCCTTGATATTATTCTGCTATTGATTACGAAAGAATAGATCCATTTACCTTGTTCGTCTATATAAAATGACGTTAAACTCCTTTTTTCTCGCAATTATAATTTAACACTTTTTGAGCTCCATAACGTTAGTAATTCTATGCTTTTCTTGAATGTTGTGACTAGAAAAGTTTTAATTGGCGTGGTCGTTAAAGGGTTGAGGTTTAGCCTTAACACCAGACAGCAGTACACGCTGCATGCTTATCGTTTGTCTTTTTCAATGAAACAATGGTTACATGCGCATGACCTCTCCATTTGGTAGAACACACACGTTTGAATACTTACGTTTTTTTTTTTTTTTTAAAGGTATTTTTGCAAATTTCAAATATTGCAGAAATGTTACTAAAAGTCTACTTCATACCTCATATGGTATAATTATAATTATAATGATATTTTTTGGGTTGAAAATACCGGATGAAAGTGAAAAAATGCGTAGTTTAATGAGTGGTCTTGACAAATTCAGAAGCCCCAGATTTTAAATTTGACCTATGTGAATCATAAGGTACATCTTATCGGTAAAAAAATTCTGTGCACGTGACATCTGTATCCGTTTTGAGAAAGCTGAAGACCATGGTTTAGTTTTCTAATATCATTGCCCGTTTGAACTGATTCCTCCTATACTTCAACATGGCGGAAAACACCATGTGCACTGATTTGCACTACAGACCTTTGTGGGGAATCAAACAAATAGCAAGGACGCGTGTCTTTGTGTTTTGATGCAAATCCAACGCCTTCTGACCCTGTACAACAATTTCCCTCATCGTTAATCAATTGATGTCACTGTGACCTCAGGACTGACTAGTTACGGGGCAAACATGTGACCTATCTGTCAAAGTGGTTTATTACTAGGACGCCCTCGTGTTTTACCATAGGCAAGTACTACCTGCAGGATTTTTTTTTTTTTAATATGGTGAAAAAATAACAAAAAATTTTCCTTATTGAACTTGTAATTCCCGTAAGTCAACAAACAAAGTCCAAACTATGTTTTTTGAACTTGCTGCCTACGATAATCGTCTCATAAAAGCCAGATTTGATTTTGTTGTCCGTGCACACATAATTCTAATCATCATCTGCATACTATTATGAACACATAACGACGGCGTATTCAGCGTATTTCACTTCAGGTGTGATCAATACATTGGTAAGCAAATATGTAAAAAACTTAAAAAAAAAAAAAACAGGTTTGAAAAAAAATGGGGGCCTTTATTCTGGAAATGTCCCGTGTCTCGTTGTTTGCAAAGGTCTTCTGCACTCCCTTTGTGCAAAACAACTTTGCCGTTGGATTTTTTAAAAACTTGTCATTCAGAACAGGGATATCAAAATCAACACACATATAACAGGAAAAAAAATAAAAAATTTTTTAACATTCATTGAAATTGTACAGTCGGCCTCGTTTTGTTTACAAAAAAATTGACGAAATCACTTTCCCTAACGACTCATAGTAGGTCATAAATACACCTACATTGATGAAATACCAATTCAAAAAATTTTTCACGATTTAAGGACCAAAACTAATCCTGACTAGTGCCACCAAAATGCTTTTATGCTAATGAGTAATAAACGGACTCCGCCGATTTGATTTTTTTCCACCAATATATGCGCAACTGATATTTAATGCAATTAGCATCTAAGCGAAAAACGAAAATCCTTGGGATCCACATGGACCCCCCCATTGCCACTTTAATTGTTAAGTTGCAAACATTACATTGTATCATGATTCCTAGTAGACGCTGATGTGTGTCGCACGCTTTACCAGTTCGTCTCGGTTTTCAAGTCAATGTCTGCATATTAGGGCGCTGTCAAATTAAGGAAAATTCAATATCAAATATGCCAACGTATCTCCACACCAAATACGGATACAAGACGGAACAAATGTCAACCTGGCCACAACCGTTCACAATAGATTATTCAAAGGAACAGAAGGGAAACAAAAAAAGCCACATAAAGAATTTCACTAAAGTTGACTCCTAAGTGACTCTAACATTTAACAATAATGCTGTAACAGACGATTTTTTCAGATGCGAACAGACAGTGCATTTAATGATGCCATATTACCGCTACTTGAGGACTAGATTAAGTTGCACATTGGGCTTCTTGACTACAAGAAAGAACCTGCCTACACCATCATCCGTAGAACTGATGGCAGAGCTGGTGTCATTTTGATGACTGGCGAGAGATAAGACATATGGCAGTGTTGATTGTTGAAGAATATCTGAGTTCACGCAACATTGGCAAATGTAGGTGACTGGACAGCTGATCGTGAAGAAGTTGGAGATAATCATAATCAATGAGCTTTATAGAGCGCCTTTTACATGTAGCAAAAGCCGCTATATAGAAGAAAAGGAATAAAAATATAAATTAGGTAAGAAGTGGGTTTTCAGTTGGCGTCTGAAAAGTGGTATGTTTGTCTTTTTCACGGACTCAAATGGTAGGCATTCCAAGGGCGGGGAGCAGCGATGGAAAATGCTCGATCGCCTGCCATCTTCCTGGAACGAGGAAAATCAAAACTGACGGCAGTGCTGGAAAGAAGCAGAATATTCTGGGCGAACATGAAAATAAGATGATATATAGGCGAGCTTGATGATGAAAGCTCGTTATGGTTAAGAGAAGAGATTTAAAGAGGATCCTTTTTGGGCAATTGGCAACCAATGAAGAGACTGTAGGAGAGGTGAAGCATGCGTGCGCTTGGGCTGTATAAACGTATATCCGAGCAGAATTTGCGACAGAGGAAATCTCCACTACGAAGACGATTCGGATCCAGTAATGCAACCTGGTTGAGTGAAGGACGAAGTACACATTAACTCATCTACTATACATGAATCAGAAATTTGCATTTAGAATAGTGTCATCGTGATCACTACCTAAATAGTCATACATTCGGGAGATCCCCTCACCAAATACTGTTTTTCCATAAAAAAACGTATGAACACACATGTACAGTGTCTTTCATAGAAAATAATTGTGGATAAAATGGTCATTATAATTACTTATACATTTAGTACTTATAACTCATTTGAGGGAGGAATTGGGCTTTGGCGGTATGAAGATCCCCACTTCACATATGAAATTCCTGATGCACCTACGCTGGCTGGTGCAAGCGGAGGGGGACTGATGGATCCACTGAAGCGTGTCAACATGCACGTGAAACAAAGGCCTGCTTTTGAACACAAAGAAACCAAAATAATGGTTCCTGGTTATCCTAACGACGATGATTTGTTTTAGATGGTCAGCTGATTGAAGATGTGCCAGAATTTGTAATTACCTTGGTTATGCTCATTAACAACAAGGCGGTAGATACGCAGTACTATCAAGAAAGATTAGCTATTTGCAAGAACACCACCCCAAATAATATAAACCCTCAGGAAGAGTCGAGGAGTTTCCACAGAGCTCAAATGCAGCTGCTATAGGTCAACTTTCTTCAGTGTTTGCCACCTATGGAAGTGAATCTTTGACACCACTAAAGTGTCTACCACGCATCGATTCGTTGACATGTTGTGTATAGGAGTTTTCTGATGAGATCCTGGCAGGACAAAAGAAAAAATAAATGTGTTGGGGGAAGTGTGGGGGAAGATTGGTTTCGACATGATATTAGAAAACTTATACGAGAGAGAGGCCGCTGACATATTTTGGTCACAACAACATTCTAAGACTAAAAAGACGAGTTACACACAGCATTGGAGCAAATCATCATGTGCCGTGAAACGGTCGCACGAAGAAGGACGTCCGCAACAGCTTTGACAGATGGAGTAAAGGAGTATCGACATGAAAGGATTATGGCAAACCTAACAATCATTGGCTAGGGACCGAAGGAAACTGGCAGAGTTTTTTGAAGGCCACAGCAATGCTTATAGGCACCACCTGACATTAGAGAGGGGATTACCATACATCTTACATCTAAAATATTGATGTAATGAAGAGAAGGCGCGATTCCTTGGAACAATTTGATTGCAAATATGTCAGGTGATCTTAGATTTTGTGGAGGACGTCGCACCTCATTCGTAGTGCCATTTTGGAACATCCACAACTTGGAAATTACTCTGTTATAACATTTGGATTTACCTAGTGGACTTTTGTTTTTCCTATGTGGATTATTTTGACTTAGCCACGAGGACATTTGACTTCCCTATTTGGATATTTGATCCTAGTGAATATTTCGACATTAATATTATTTTATTCCTAGTTCTTTGAGCATTCTGGTTGTCTCCTATGTTGATTATATACTTTACAATTGGGCATTTTACCGTGAAAAAATACTAGTAGTAGCTTGCGCTGATAGCCCCTTGATGTTTCAACGGAATAGCACAGTCTCCATTTAGGTCTTGTTTTTATTCCGTTGACACAGAGGCACGATTACTATCACTGGATCAGGTTCGACAACTGGACAGATTCGACCAACGACGAGTTTAAATGGCGTTCTATAGAAAGAATATCCAGGCGGTGCAGGCAAGTTGGATTTGTCCCCTTACTGATTTTTTTATACAATCACGATCCAAAATATGACAACGCCGTGAAGCAATGAGGTATTCAGAAGAAAACTGCAACAGAAGACAATATCCTTCTATTACTCTGTATGGGCGATATGGGTTTTCTGGCATTTATGGATGACATTGAGAACTAAAATTTTGCACTGAGCAGAGGAATGCACTAAGGATCATGTCCTTTACGTATTGCACTAAATTTCCATTTTAAGCAACCCCACATGTCTGAAACGGTGGATGGACGAAGAATCGGTATGGGAAAGCTTAATTTGAAACCCAAAATCTGCAATTGCTAAAAACCTAAGTCGTGTGGGTTAAAGGAAACGTCTAAATGCCTGAAAAATGCAATGTGGCAGGAAAGTGTCAAGTAATACCAGTGGCTTCCGCTTGTGCACATTAAGCCAGTTAATGTGGAACTTATCCGCAACTGACAGCAAATGACGATGAATAGTATCGTAGTGTACACGAAGTCGGTGTATATCACCTACATTAGCAACAACAGAGAAGGGGAAGGCACAGAGGACGTCCATTTAAGCTACCTTTCTTCGAGCTTCTTCGCACAAGAAAATATTTTTGACATTGTGAACATTTACACACTGTGCTGGTTATAATCAAAACAAACAGGTCTGATGACCTAGATGCTTACACAGGAAAGTTACTTCAACCTAAGGCCAATGATGATGTTAAGATTCTTGTTCTTCTTTCCATCACATTTTGTTCAAATTATAGCACACTCTAGGAACATTCTTAAGTTGGCTAGTCATATCCAAAATAAGAAGAATGAAAAAAATAGATAATGTTTAACATAAGCTTAACAATGAGGACCATCGATAACCTCCAGATATTAGAGTAATGTTTCCGTATAATATTGCCTGTAATAAAACGACAGAGGGCGTCCTAATGTAGATTATGTGACATAGATCTCTTCACTTTTACCTTGCATTATTGCATCAAGGTTTTCAAATGATATGTATATCAACTATTTTTGCCAAGCATTCCAGAAGTTTCAGTGCAAATTTTCGAAGTCGAATGAGGCTATAAGTTTATAAAAGTACAAGTCGAGGAAAATGAGTTTTAAGGTAGATTTCTATCAGACACTCAATGTAAAATTTGTATTTTCTATCGATCATCACTGGTAAATAATATCAGTATGGCAAGCTTCCAATGCCTGGGCATAAACAGATATTGATTGAGAGATATCCTATTAAGCAATAAAATAAAAATCTGATTTTGTGCTATTGAGTCAAATTTTGATGACGTCATCAACTTTGGCGTGCCAATAGGACGCATAGATACTAATTTTGAAATCAAACCCCAATATTTCTTTCTTATAACATCTACACGTTAATGGAAAACATTAAAATGTGGCAGATTATCAAACATGCTTTGCTTAACAGAGAAAATAGACACTACTTTAAACCACAAATAAACACTGAGAACTTGTCCTTTCGAGAAAAACAGCAATATAAAATTCTGATTTGTTTACATACTTCAATGAAGAAATGACAAATTAAAAATGTTTTGTTGTTTTGTTTATTGATGATTATCTTTCAATTAAGTGAAATGAAAAGCTTTAATTTAAAAAAAGAAAAAACCTAAAAAATTAAAAAATTCACAATTTCAGATTTTTTTTCACCAAATTTGATGACGTCACTGTATTACATCTATCTATTTTTTTTGCAATCCCGGCAAATTTTTACGCCTCTAAGATTCGTAATCCTGAGTTATAAATATCAGTTAATTTACCTACAAAAGTTCTTTCGAGGTAACCTCCTCGCCTTTCTTGGTGTCTGGATCCCTGACTAGGGAAAGTTGGCCGAATATTTGTGATACATATGTAGGAAGAATGGATGTTTTCTAATGACACCAAAACCTCTGTTTTGATGGGGTAACTGATGGGTATGTACCAGATGGGCGGCTTCCAGAAACTGCAAAAGCAGGGCTGTCACACGATTTTGCAACTGCTTCACATTCTCTTACACATGATTTAAAACCGCTAGGAATGGGTTCGTGAGTGTATCCGGGTTATGTTTGTCGGAATAACTTAGCCGCGGCTTATATGTTGATTGTGGTTGTTTCAAAGGCATTCAAAGGGTGGGCGCGGCGCCTATAAACTGAGCGCTTATATTTTGATGTTTGTAAATTTTAAAACCCAAGTGGAGTAACTTATACGCACCGGCACTGACTGGCCCCTTTATCAACACTATCCTAATAAAGAGTTTTGCATGAATAATTTTTTTGCCGATAACTCACAGTATTTAACTCTTCCTTGCTCCCCTGCTTTTTCTGATCTCTGGAGCCGGCCACTGGGGGTAACTGTGGGGTTTAAGGTTAGCTTTGCTAGAATAAACCATGTGGGCTGGAAAAGGGGATTTTGGCAAAAGAGGGAATGTGGTATTTTTTTTTCCTTTCCCCCTGAGGATTTGTGGGGGGGTTAGTCTTGGGAGGTGAGATGACTGCTGGAGCAGTCACTTAAAGGCTCTATCAGTAATTCACTTAATCAGGAAAATCATCAAAATTCAGATTTTAGATGTCCGATGCAGTCGGAAAAGATCTTATGTTCCACCGACGGATTCCAAGGACTGCTTTTTGAGGAGGGACCCCGGGGGTGGGAGGACTATAATAGCGAAAATAGGCTTGATTGTACAGTTTTGCATGAAAACCGGGGGGGGCGTTGCCCTGAACACACCTCCCAAGGAATGCCACTGATGTTGGATGATTCATGTTGTCTGTCGGTGTGCGTCTGGTCGAACAATTTATATACCACCTTTTGGTGACTTTTTTTTTCAAAGATTAATGTCACATTTTAGTGCAGTGATGGAGTCAAGTTCAACTTTGGTTATGCTGTGCATTAAGACAAACTGGTGTCTTATGTGTGAGTTGACACGTGAGGCTCAAAGGTCATTCAGGGTCACTTAGGGGTCATTATCTTGTGTGCCTCTGTGTGTGTTCCATTTTCGTTAGGTTGACTTTTTTGGATCTCTGCCATCAAATGATGGGCCAATTGCAGCCAAACTTGATCCAGAAGAACCACTTGGCCCAAGTTTATATGTGGTTGTACTACGACAACCGTGGTGAAGGTCATGTGGGTGATTAAAGGGGCATTTCTTTGAAAATCTATCAATTGGTGTTCCTGCCACAAATCAATGATTTACGATTCACCAAATTTGGTCAGTTTGAACACTGACCCAAGGCGCCATATGAGGGTGTATGCCGATGGGGATCAAAGGTTATATAAGGCGGACATTGGCATTTGGTCAGGTTGACTGATTTTTTGGATCTCATGCCCAAACGCTATGACTTCCATAATTGGGACCCCCAACCTATATGGGACTACTGTCCCTATTTGCAAAATGGTTATGGGTGGCGAAGCTAACATACTCCAAGTAATAAGCTCGAAGTACGTCGTTATAAGAATCCGATGATTAAACAGTGCTTCATATTTGAAATAGCACCAGTGTTGCCTTCCTTCTACACTTGTCCTATTGAGGACCAGTACTTCAATTTTTTACGTATCAATCTTTTGAAAAGCATTCCTAAGAAAAGTAAATGTTTTTCACCAAATTGAGATTATCGTGATATTGCTTTTAAAATGTGAAGAGTTGCATGTTTATTACAGTGATGACGATGCTGGTTGTATCCACCAGAAAGAAGTACATTTCTAGCAATAAGTCCCCACTCTTCGCAGGAAAAAAACCCCAGCATATAATGCCTCAGAGCAATCCCATGCTCTAGTACAAAAAAAAGTGGGTTTTCTTGTGGTTAATTTTGGTGTGACTGACAGGAGCTTAATGTCATTGGAGTCATTACACTAAGTTCAACAATCAAGTCTCACAGGGAACTATTTCACATGCAAGAGTGCTTGGTTTATTACATATGATGAAGTGACATTTTGATATCTCAAAGTAAGCAAAACTTTATTGGTTTCCTTTCCTAACGTAACTCAAGAATTGCATTAGTACATAATCTTACTTTTTTTTTACCCGCGCACTAGCCGTCGAGGGTATAGCTGTGATGGCGAGGAATGTGGTCTCGATTTTGTGGTTTTCAGGGCTACATTTTGTATCCTATGTTGTACCAGAAATTGTTGGGAGGGTAGGGTGGCGGTGTATGAGCCCAAAAGATTACAAAGCGATCTCCAAAGTCGGGGTGTAAATTGGTCATTTGAGCCAGTTGTTGCCTCTAGAGAGAAAAAATGGGAATTTGCTGAGAGTCCACGACCATGTGGCATGCATTTTAGATTGTGATGGCAAAGGCATGATGCAAAGATTTGCATTGTGTCCTAAAGGACCCCAATCGCGGTAGGCTCCATGGGTGGGTAGGCCATGTCATGAATGGTGTTGTATGCGTTCGGTCTTAGGAAGGGGCTAGCCAGAACAAATGGTCATGACGATGTAGGGCCATCAGGACAATTTTTAGGTATTTATAGCCACTGCCCAGAGGGAAAGTTATAAGTTTCAGACTTTATGCAGTACGTATGATGCTAGTTGACCAGTTGATGACTATAACTAGCAATGCATAAATAAAACGGCTGCCACATACAAACGGTGATCTAAAGAAAGGCACAGACTTCAGTCAGTGGCGTCTCCACTCTCTTGATCGATAGTCTTTCCTGATTATTTAGGCTCTCCTGCAGCCATCCGCACGGTTATTCTTCCTGATATGGTGTGGTTACAAACTCCCTCAATCACGATCAGGGGTTCCTAAAAAAAAAGCAAAAAGAAATTTCCAAAAGTGAAAGTGATGTAGGTGGGCTGCAAAAAGGGGGCAATTGGGGGAAATAGGGTGTTGGGAGAATTAGTGAATGAGGGTTGTGAATGGGAGAGGAATGTGGGAAGGGGTATTTTTTTGATTGGTGTGTTGGGAAGGAACAGATGATGGGGGGCTTGGGAAGGGGGAAAGGTGGGGTTTGTTGGGAAGGGGGAAGGTGGGGTGTGGGAGGAAACGACAAGGTGGAGTGTTGGGGAGGAGGGACAGGTGAGGTGTTGGTAGGAACAGGTGGGGTGTGGGGGGCGACAGGGGTGGTGTGTTAGGGAGGGTGACAGGTGGGGTTGTGGGGGAAGATGGGATGTTGGGGAGGAAAAACAGGTTAGGATTGTTGGGGTGTTGGGAATGGAGATGGGGCATTGGGAAAGGGAGATGGTTGTTGGGCAGGAGAAGATAGGGTGTTGGGAAGGGAAGATGGGGGGTGTTGGGAAGGGAAGATGGTGTGTGGGAGGGGAAGATGGGGGTGGAAGGGGACGATGGGTGTTGGGGAAGGGGAAGATGGGGGTGGGAAGGGAAGATGGGTGGTGTTGGGAAGGGGAAGATGGGGTGGGGGGGGTGTTGGGGGGGGGGGGTGGGGAAGAAGGGCAGATGGGTGTGTTGAAAGGGAGATGGGGTGTGGGAAGGGGAAGATGGCGGTGTTGGGAAGGGGAAGATTGGTGTGGAAAGGGAAGAGTGGGGTGTTGGGGGAGGGACGGGTGGTTTGTGGAGGGAAACATTGTGGGGAGTTTTAGGAGTGGGACAGGTGGGGTGGAAAAATCAGATTGGATCAGTCATCCACCTTTAATATTTCAGACACTGCATGCATCTTTGTAAGGATGTCTTGATGAGAGGCAAAAATGCCACAATTTGACAGTTACAAAAAGTGAAACAAAAAAAACAAATAACATGTTTATTTACTTAACTTGCGCATATCCACCACACGGTTTGCAAAGTTGTGATTTGTCACTTTACTTTTATGCTGCTCAGAAAATACATCACAAATCATTTTTGCCTTCTTCAGGAAACTGGCTTTAGCAGTAAAGACTATGCAACACTGACTTTAGTATTCTATGGTATGGATAGTTTTAGCTGGGTGCGGCTATTATAGAGATTGATAAAATTGTTAGGCCATAACACAGACACCAATGCACACATTGATAGCTAGTTAGGAAGTTACAGTCCATGTGGTTACATGGGATTATTTATTTGAGAATGCTTGCAGACATCTCTCCAATTGTGCTCTCTGAAAACAGATAGAGTGAGCAGTTGTGGTCGCACTTTTGATCAGAATGCTAAAGTTATGGTGAAAGTACTAAAATGTGCACATACGAGTGTGATGTTTGACATTAGCTATGGAGCCATTTCAGATCTGTCCTAAGATCAGGGGGGAAGCTAGGAGTTTGATAGTGGGGGGAACAATATCCATCGGAACTGGGCCGGGAAATGAGGGGGGTACCCAGTGGACAAAGCCCCTGAAACAGTCGGGGTTTTGTATGCTTTAAAGTCTTCTGAGGGTCGATTAACGATTCTTGAATGATTTGTAAAATTACTGTTGCATGCTCACCAGTAAAATTTTAAACCTATACTTTGCAAGCAAGATGCCTGCCAAGTGCCAGGACCTGAGTTCTTCAAGTGAACCGCCAGGTCTTCTCAATCTAACGAAATCAAATATGGGATGGCAACGGCCCTCTGGCCACTGCTAAGTGGTAATCAATCAAACAGTCCATATCCAATAAAAGTTCAAAAAATGTAAAAAATGCTCCATTCAAAAAGTTCTATATTCGTTGCCTTCTCCCTCGCAAGGATGAACAAAATAGTCCTTGATGACAGATTTTACCAAGGTTGTAAGTTACAGAACAAGAACAACATTTGTATACTGTCATGCATGCTTATGTTGATATATTCTTTTTTTTTTACTGTGCCCCAAGAATTAAAAAAAAATTATAGAAACGATTCTTAATGATTGACCTATATAATTGTGGAGTCAATGGTAAGGTCATCCAGGGTTTGTGTTGAAAAATCTCAGAATATTTTTTTTTCACCAAAAGATGCTCGAGGAGTGTCCAGAGATAAGAATCATTATAGTCAAACTAGAGGTCATTTAGATCATTTGGAAGGCCCGATGCTTCAAAAAGGCTTGGCACGCACAGGTTGCTCTAACAACAACTTCTTGAACATTGGTCATATGTGGTATTCATGGGTAAAAGGTCAAAGATCATAAGAGGTCATTGGGGCATTGTTCAAAATGTTGTTTCTAATTGAACTGTTGTACTACAGTTTGCCAAAAGGAGCCTTCCAAAGGCTCTTGACTCAGAAATTTCAAAATGTATTTTTTGTGTATTTGAATTAAAAATAGTCAATTGGAAACTAAAAGTTTAGTTCAACCTAAAATACACAATTCAAAGTTGAGAGGAATCATATTTTCGCTATGAGCCAGTAAAACGTTGTGATGGATCTGGGGAAACACGCCACAGGTGCAAAATTTATATTTTGAGTTTTGACTATCAGTGCAAGTTGAAAGATAATTGACCATAACTTTTTACTTCGCTTTTTCATGATACAACAATCAAAAGTATGCCTTATACATTCTGACCAAAAATAAAGTACAACATAATAGATTTTAACGGTATTTTCTTATTTTTCAAACTGTCCTGCACGACATGCGACGGGTTTTCCCAGATCAAATCACCTTTTTTTTTTTATGTGTAGCATACAGTACCATATGATACTGTGTCTAGCAAGCTTTAAGAAAGAACGTAATTCAAGGAAATTTTAAATTGTTTTAGATTTTGATAGGTTTACAGTGTTTTTTTTCATCACTGTGTAAATAGGCCCTTTGGCTAATTTTGTTCAGGGAAGGGGGGTTCTCGGGTTGTCGGGTACCCATACTCATTTCAGGAGTTCTGAAAGTGGACCCCTAACAGAACCAACTATCACTGAAAAGATACACCAAAAGGAGGCATTGTTGGTGAAAATTTATTAAACTAGTTTTCAGTGAAAAACACCCCTAACAGGATTAATTGCAATATGAAAAATATACACTTGGGGGACCCTGTTTCAATACATGAATAAAAGATTAATACCTTTAAAATATCAATAATGTAAAAGTGATAATTTTCTGCTCTTTTTTTGTAATTTTTCGTTTCTGATAATTTTGAACACTTTTGCTTGTTTTTCAATTCGCTCTTTTCAGCTTCCTAATAGGACTACACAACAAAAAACACTTTCCGCGCGTTTTTAATTGAGAGCTGTAGCTAAGATATCTTACTACCAGCTCTACTAGAAGTGCGTCCTATTTGAGAGGAAAAGACGCCGAAAATTCATGTAGAGCGCGGAACATTCCCACTTTACAGTATACAAGAACATATCACTTGTGCTACACAAGAAAAAATTATACACGGGGTTATTTGACTGATATGTGTAGGTTAATTTTCCTATGTGAGCAATGAACCGTCACATCACAACCTTGAAATTGATTGACAGATACAATTAAGCCATCTTTTATTAGGCATAAAAAGTGTTTATCACCCGTGAAACAGAAAGAAATTGAACTACATTGGCTAAATTACATGCCAGTGCTCGTCAAAATAACAATACTCCAAAGTGAGGTTGTCAACAAGGCGATGATGAAGATTGTGGATATTTGATTTAATGTAACAGTTGTCATGGGACCACTTCCCGTATGTGAGAGTCATACCGTAAAAAGACCTATTCTCCATATCGCTGGCGACGCACTGAGTGAGAGCTTTCAAGAGATGTTGGGGATGGCATTAAGGGTAGATGCGATAAAGTCATGCCTGGTTGCTCTTGATTTTTAGTGCTCATTTTATAGCCCCTTTCCAGCACTGGTAGAGTTTGTATAGGTTATGACATGTATGTTGGTGGGTTTGAGAGGGGTTCCTAAATGACAAGCCATTCAAAAGCCACCGACCTTAAGACTAGGCTTGTTTGTACTCATGTGCATATAACTTTCACGCTGATTCTTGAATTTGGTCATCAAAATGGAATTTTTTTGGAAAAAATATGAACAAAATTTTAATATTAGAATGTATTTTTAAATTGCCTGCAGAGCTGGATGGGTAAGATCTTAAGAGCTTTCTCATAAAACTAGGTAGGATATGAAAATTGTAGGAAGGTTTGTAACAACTCAACATTACAGCTGAATGTTTTCGCTGTTGTGAAAGAGTGTCACACGTTGTGTGAGAGGCTTGGAGAGAAAAAAAGATGTTGTACATGGATGGTATTGTCGTGCTAAAATAATGCTAAAGCT
The DNA here is from genome assembly GCA_023653785.1 of Ophioderma brevispina. Taxonomy (NCBI): domain Eukaryota; kingdom Metazoa; phylum Echinodermata; class Ophiuroidea; order Amphilepidida; family Ophiodermatidae; genus Ophioderma; species Ophioderma brevispina. The sequence continues at coordinate 21,212 of JAMKCH010034440.1, read as the reverse complement.
AGAACACTGGCTATGAGCCAGAACAATAGAGGCACAAATTGAGGTATGAGAGGTAAAGGTTGCCACGGATCATTCTACTGAAGGACTCGTAAAAAAATGCAGGATTTTTTCACATTTTTTTTTGTAGGGGGGGGGCACTCTTTTTGCCCATTGGCAAGGTAGCCAAACTGTTTGGAGGGATGGCCCAAAATGCATATTTAAAAAAAGGTAGCTCATATCATCTGAGATAAAACTTTTTGTTAGACTTAAAAAGTATTCAGGAGAAAGGCTATTCTAGACAAGTATGATCATTTCGAAGTAAACTTTTGATGAAATTTAAATTGGCTGTTGAAGAGTGTAAATGCGTGCTTGACTGGGATCTGTAAATGTTTTCTTTACTGAATGCCAGAGTTCTTGACCTCAAGTTGTGGGTTTGAGTCCAAAATTTTGCACATTTAAGAAACCCTTTTCTCACGGCCTTTAGCCACAGGTCAGTGGTGATGCAAGACTTCTTTTTTGTTTGGGACCGGGGGGGGGCGCAAATGGGGGGTAAAGGGAAAATTTGGGGGAGTGGAAAAAGGAACTTTTTTGGGACAAAACAACACTTTTGAGTTTTTCATTATTTTGGTCCAACTTCGCAGATTTTTACCAAATTTGGCATTATTTGTTTCTCCCAAAGGTCCTTACTATTTCTATTGTTGTTTTATTTTATTAGATTAAATTTTAAAAAAAATACAACTTCGTAACCAAGTCTAATCCAGCATGTACAGCGTATTTTCAATTCATGACAACACATCCGGCTTGCCAACGCCAAAGGACTTAATCGCCTTTCAGACCCTTTAGAAAAATATTTTTTGAAAATGGACTTATTCACTTTTTAACTTCATTGAACCCGTTTTTCCACTGAGATTCCTCCCAAATAAGATACTCTCTAATTCAAAGATGTGAAAAAGTAAATCCTCCTTGGAGTGACTCTTGGAGTCAATCGAAAAGATTGCCATTTAAATCTACCAAGAGTGAGAATCATCTTTTTCCTCATTACAAGTAAATTTTCAAACTGTAAAGAGTGTGAATTTGTACTCTGCAAAGAGTGAAAAATTTCAATCTTGTTAGATTGAAGTTTCAATCTTTTCAGATTGTTCCCTCGCACAATCTCTCAGATTGAATTATATAAGTCATTTAAATACATTAATGCTCGTTCACTGGTATCCACATAAACACAGTCCTCTGTGGCCCAGTGATATTTCTCACGCCTAGGGATAGCAGAGGCTCGGGTTCGAGACCGTGGATTTTTCGTCTTATTAGGTCGGTGATCGCAAGGAAGTTTCTCCGATCTTTCTATTTTAAGGAAATTGACACACCACTTAAATAATTCAATCGAGGGGATGTGATGATCGGGATCAATCGGTGAAAAGATTGAAAACTTCAATCTAAAAAAAGATTGAAATTTCACTCTTTGCAGAGTACACTTCCATCTTACAAGTTGAAATTTACTGTAAGAGGAAATAGAGGGATCTCACTCTGGTAGAATTGAAATGTCAAATCTTTTCGATTGACTCCGCGAGTCACTCCAGGAGGATTGAATTTTTTCATCGACAAATTTTGAAAATTATAAAAATCAGTTCTACATGTGTTCCAACATGTCGCCCGTTTCTTGAAAAATGAATTAAAATGTCATCTCAATTTCTTCTGAATATCAGTGACCAAACAGATGTACACAATGATTTCAATGAACCCTGTGGAATAATGGTGTATTGACGGTAAATCTCCTCCCATAATGCAAAGGACAAAGCACTTAAGATTCTGTTATATGGAACTGCAGAAGAGGCATTGTTAGTGTCCATGAAGTTGAAAAAGGCTTTAAGTGTTATCACACTGCTGAAGATTGACGCTTGTCCTTGTTCAAAACTAAAATAAAACTCAAGCTTCTACTGTGATTAACCCCTTTCCGGGACACGTGCTAGGCACTTTCCTGGGCCTACCCAACATCAAGGACGGTAGCAAACAGGATTGGCAATAACTGCCCTCCCGTCGGCAAACTTGTGTGGGCAGACCAGTAAAAGTATGGGTAAGCCCAGGGCACAATTTTCATACCAAATTCTGTTCCAGAAGCTCAATTTATGCTCGGGGCGTTCTCCATTCATGTCAACAAATTGCTTTGGGGGGCTCAAAAATTTGAAAGCAAAAATTCCTCTACGGCTTCCCAAAATGCAATTGAATTAGCAAATTAGAGAAAGTTTGTCTGAAAATCCAAAGATGGGGCCGTGAAACGTATGGTTTCGGTGCTTAGGAAAATAGAAGAAGAAAAATTACATGGAAGACAAGCCATTGAATGTTTTATATGAAGATAAATTGGATAATGATAACTCTTTGGTTTAGAAATCTACAAAATCATGAAATTGGTCAAAAACAATCCAAAATGAGGATATGCACTAAATGATGGGGGACGAACCCTGTGAGACGTTTACGGGAATATTATTACAAACCTAAACAAAATATCAAAATCCAGCCCAACAAATTGCAAGTCCTCATACATTTATGATTAAACGTTGTGTTATTTTTATATTTATATACTTTATATAAGCCATATGCCATCTTGACCAATCACATGCAATGTTACATACCAGATAAACATGAATGTAATTTACATGCAAATGTTAGGCAAAAAAACCCCAAAAAGCAAACAATTTCTTGCATTTGTTTTGATATGCAATAATAGCACCAGTAAGTATTTGTTGGACATATGGGATCGCTGTCAATCAGTATTACTTTAAAATTTGAACAAAACAAAGCATCTAAGTTACGCATTTATCGGACTAATACAAAATTTGACAGATTTGCCGATATGGCATGCATACAATACCAAAATCCACAGAGCGAGAGAGAGAACAATGCTGTTGAACAAAAAAAACATGAATTGCTTTTCAAAAAAACATATCCATAGAGGTTTTCTGAGAATATAACTTAATACCTTGAAGCCCCAGGCAATTTCAACATAAAAAATGGATCAAGCACGGTTTGTAGCGATCCCCGTACTCATGGCATGTATAGTATTGTAATGTGATCAAATATCCTGTATTCTGTTCTTGTGCTGTTTCAGTCATTTTTAATATATATTTATTATTAGATCTGATAGGGATGGGTGAGTAATGTTATGGTGAGTATCGCGATGGCTGCCTTGTGCAATAGGAGGTTGTGTTGGAAAGGAATGGGGGACGTTTGTGCCCAACTTGAGATTGGAAAAATATACATAGGGCTGCCTGTTTTGTGTGTAATGGTTGTCAATGCACAACTCAGCGCCAGTGGATCATAGGAGCATGTGCTGTACTAGAACTCAGGTGGGAGCTGGTTTTTTGATAAAACGTGCATATTAAGTACCTCATTGCATATTTGTTGTGATTGGCTAATAAGAAAAAGTCACCTTTAGGAGAATGCAGGACCATTTAAAAAATTGGTATGTAGGGGAAAGGTAGAACAAGTATTAAGTCATTCATCATTGCCAACTGTGCATATTTAAGACCTCCATTTGCAGATTTCTGATGGGCTAATAACAAAAAGTCACCTATTGTAGAATGCAGTAACCAATTTGCATGAAAACTGGGGAATTTGGTGGACACAAGTATTAAGCATATCAGTTGTCATGCCACAATGTACATATTAGTACCTCATTTGCATATCTGTTCTGATTGGTGTGATCAAAAAGACGGGCCCGCGTATTTTATCTGCGAATAAAACAAGTTGTGTAAACGAGAATCGAATTCTAGTTACAATTAAAATTTGACTGAAATGCAGAAAGGAGATTTTGATTTTGGCTGATTTAAGACTTAGATTGAACACATTGCTTATGTGATAGTAAAATTTGAGCTGAGTGTCAACGATCCTAACTATCTCCTGGAGCACAATGTCATTTTAGGCTTCCTATGTCAGGGGTAGCTATTAATGATCTCTATCTTATTGAATAGAGTGATTAAAACTTTGCTACAAAACTTGAGAAAAGTAGCGTGGTCCTTGCGGTTAACAGTTGACCATGAAGCAAAGGGTCCCGGTTCTAATCTCGGCGGACCACTTGCTGGATTTAATTTGGAACTCAATTTGGGATTTAGATTTGTATAAAAAGATATGATTAAAACCTTGACCCATACACCACTCTCTCCATAATTCTATGACATCGGCAAAGGAACCATGAAAGCTTGCACTGTGGTTCCCATTGGTTGTGTTTTCTAATCTTAAAAATATTTTGGAAATGGGGCGTTTTTTGTACAATTTAGGGCTATAACAGGGAACCCAATTTTACTAAAGTGTTAAGTTCAGCCATCTTATTCCACCTTCCACATAAGCGCCTTGCTTTCATAATAACAAGGTATACAAATTTTAAAGGTCATGGACCGGCGGAGTAGACATTTCTTAATGTTTACATTTGTACACTAACAGTATCCTGATCATACTCGCCCGCCAACTACAGATTTTAAAAATGAAAACATCGGGAAAGTGTTAATTTCAAGATAAATATACCCTAAACTGCACAAGGTACCTTCTCCTGTTTCAGCGAACGCGTATCAAGATGTGAGTTGGATTTGACCCGTTAATGACGTCAGTAGTAACAGTTGTAAACCAAGTCACAAGTGGGCAACCGCACCGCACACTCCCGATATCTCTCCTTGTCGGTTTCTTTGTCTGGGAACTTGAATAAAGCTATTTGTTCTGATTCTCCTTGTCGGTCGGTCGGCCTCTGGTGCAGCCGTCGACAATACAACACATTATCGTAATTTTAAGGCACCAATCAAGAAAATTTATGCCATACATGATACAACACGTACGAAGCATATACCGCGAGAAGTAGGGACTGTGTGTTAGTATGCAAGGAAAATGGGCCACGCGCAGTCCGTTCCAGATGACGATCATGACGCGGGTACGAACTAATTGCAAATGGTTCAAGCCATTGCGATTAGAAGAGGGTAAATGGAGAAGACAAGAGTCAAAAAGAAAAAAGGCTTGGATTGCTCAAGGTCACCAAAATGTTAGTTTCTTAAAGGATTAAAAAAGGATAAAGTTTGTAACAAACCTACAACGTATGGTTATTGGAGATATAAGACAAAACATGTCAAATGTCATCACCAAAGGTGGAAATCTTTAATATTGCAATTGATTTCATCGATGAGAAATTGAACTAAGCTCTCCACAGTCATGTAATTGCTCCAGATGACCCATCTAATCAAGTTGACAAATTACAATCTTCTGAAGCAGAAAAGTTTCTGAAATACATGGAACAGTTTAGCATCTTTCATATTAAAAGTAAACACTATGTTGTGTGAAATCTGGGTATGTGGGATGCATTGGATTTTGTGGGCTGGCAGTTTTGTTTCATTTCTGGTCAGCAAATGTCAATAGGTTTATATTGATGGACATTAAATAATAGTCCATAAGCCAGTTCTGTACGGGCCTTAAAATTCGAGGTGTTGCACCCACCTGGTGATTAATTTTCCAATATATCACTGAAGGTGGTGTCTACCCGACTAGGATTAGGTGTGTTTCCGCCCCAAAAAGTCGCACATTAGCGCGTATTGCCTGTTTCAAAATGGCCAACATTGTTTCTGAAAAACTGCTATTGTATTTTTCAATAGAAATAGAATTTTATCCAGGACTAAATGAATAAAGTTATAGCTTCTTGAAGTGGCTTAAACATTTAAGTGTCCAAGATGGCTGCCGGAAGGTGCGGTCCAGACCTCACTGGAGGGGGGGTGCCAGATAAATTGTATTTTGCTTGGAATGTAAGGCGCGTAGCAGATACTGCGCCGAGAGCGGGCGCGGGTGGGTGGGTGCGGGAGGGGGTATCCCCCTTCCGTGCGAGCGGAATCTCTTCATTTTTATAATGGCAATCAAACTTTTTCCACTGTAGTGGGGAGGGGAAATGTTCACATCACTTTATCTAAGTGCAATGGAAAGAGTAATGTTTCGGACAATTGATCAGGACCTCGAGTATATAAGTTTATCACATTAACAGTGGAGTAAACAGTTCAAAGCCGAGGCACGGTGAAGTTGATATGAACGACGCGAAGGTCAAGTAAAGTGAAAGATAATAATTATGTAGCAAGGGACCAAGCGTCCTTAAAAAGTGATCGAGAAGCTCGATCGGCTGTCGAAGGGACGCACCAGAGACTTCCAAGGGGGGTTTTGGAGTTTGGGTGAGGGCATTTTTTTTTCGGTGCTTTTGAGGCAGGTTTTTTTTTTTCTTCAGTCATAGGCTGGCTTTTTTTTTGCCTACTTGGGACGTATTTGTTTTTTTTGGTGGCGGGTTGCCTCATTTAGTCATGTTTTTTTATGTTAGGCCCCTGCATATATGGGGGGCCCGGGGTTTAGGTAATAGTCATCGCACCTTGCAAAGTATAGCGCGCAGGGTGTGCTGCAGTGAGGGGTTTGTTGTGCGCAGAAACTTTGCAATCTTTACTTCCCAAAAACAAATTTCCCATGCCAAAGTTGATATTAAAAACAATTGAAATTTCTGAATGGGTTCACTTATAATGCTTATAGGTATGATCATTTTGAATTAGTAAAATATATTGATGGGGTTAAGTTTGGTTTGAATAAGCATAAAGGTTCATGGAGAGTTCGTTGTATATCAAGGGGGGCCTTGGGTTCCCGGGGGGTGGGTTGGGGAGGGGGATACCCGCAATCCTGCGCAGCGCGAAGCGCAGAACCCTGCAATTTTGCTTTCCCCAACACATTTTCCCATGCATTTGACAGAAACAAGTTGAAATGTATAAGTGGGTCACTTAAATTCTTAGGTATGATTAGCCATGTTTAAACAGTTAAAATATAGTTGACGGGTTGAAGTTTTGTTTGAATTTAATAAAGGTATGGAGAGTTAGTCTATCCCAAGGCTGTCTGGGGTGGGTGCGGAGGGGTGTTTCCCCTCCCGCGCGAAAAGCGCGGAACCCTTGCAATGTTCCACTTACCAAAAAACACATTTTACCATGCAAATTTGATGGAAACCAATTTGAAATAAGGCTGATAAGTTGATTAACATTTAAAAAGTATATAGTTGATGGGTAAGTCTTGTTTGAATTAAGCAAAAGGTTCATGCAAGATCGTTATATCAAGCTGTCCGGGGGGTGGGTGCGGGAGGGGGTGCCCTCCCGCGCGAAGCGGCAGAACCCTGCAATATTACTTTTCCAAAAACAATTTTTCACCCAGCATTTGATAGAAGCTTGAAATTTATAAGTGTTTCACTTAAATTATAGGTATGATGTAAGCATTTTTAAAAAGTTAAAATTATAGTTGATGGGTTAAGTTTTGGTTGAATTAAGCATAAAGTGTCATGTAGCAGTTGTATATCAGGGATGGTCCGGTTGGGTGCGGGGAGGGGGTGTCCCCCATCCCGCGGCGAAGCGTAGGGGGTTCACTTAAATTATGGATATAATAGCATTTTTATGAAGTAAAATATAAGTTGATTTTTTGGTAAGTTTTGTGAAATTAACATAAAGTGTTCATGCAGAGTTCGTAATCAAGATATTTCGGGGGGTGGGTGAGGGGCTACCCCCTCCCGTGCAGCGCGGAACCCTATGCAAATTAGCTTTTCAAAAAACATTTTTCCAATGCAAATGCGATAGAAACAACCTGATACGTGGTTCACTCTACATGGTTGATGTATTGGCGAATAGAACCAGTATATGAATATAAACAAATATTGAGATCCCCTTTACAGATTTTAAGGCTTCAGTTAAATGGCTACATCAGAAATAGGTGGCAAAGTGGGATTCATTCCCTAATAATAAAATGCATGCTTTTCAACCACTGTTGGAGCTGTTGGCAAGTTCAGTTTGATTGGACGAAGGGACGAGACTGTATTAGCGCGATGTTAAAAATTGGTCATACTTATAGTACCCATAGTTATTTGCCTTAGAGGTGAGCCAGTCCCTCGGGTGTATTCCCTGTGATTGTGCTCTTTCTGTGAAAACATGTATTACTTGAGGGCGTTGATTATGCGCTTATTCGTAGAAAATATTATAGCGTCCCAGATTGAAAAACATTATTTAAATGAATATTAGGCCCTCTTCAGGTGATAAATTCCTGACGGAGGCTGATGTGTTTAAATATTGTTACTTTTTAAAAATGGTGTGAAACTGAACTTTATTGTGGTGTATGTTTTGTAAAGATTTTGATGTTTTTAATAACTTAATGACCGAATAAGCACAATGTTGAGTTGTCGTTAAACGTTTAATACTCACTCACTTCAAACTACATGGTATATATGGCTTTTTAAGGCTTATATAGGTGATCAGCATTTGAAAAAAAGTAAAAAATCATATAGGTGATGGATAAGTTTTGTTTGAATTAAGCATAAAGTGTTCTTCGAGGTTTGTCTATCAAGCTACAAAACACATTTTCCCATGCACATTTGATAGAAACAAAATGAAATATGCTTATAGGTATGATCACTCAGTTTTAAAAAGTAAAATATAGTTGATGGGTTAAGTTTTGTTTGAATTAAATGCCCATGCAGAGTTCGTATATATCAAGATGTCTGGGGTGGGGGAGGGTGTGTCCCCATTCCGAGCGGAACCCTTGCGATGTTCGCTTTCCAAAACACATTTTCCCATGCAAATTTGATAGAAAAATTTTATTTATAGAATCCTAAAAAAGTAAAATATAGTTGATGGGTTCACATTTGTTATGCAAATGGTTTAATGGATAGTACGTATATATCAAGCTGCAGGAGTGTGCAGTGCGGACAAAGGGAGGAACCCTTTCCAATGTTCACTTTCCAAAACACATTTGCTAATGCAAATTGATGGTAACAATATTTATTTTATAATGCAGACCAACGTTTTGCAAAGCAAAATCAAATTGTTTTCCCGATGTAGTGGCCGCAATGCGGCCATGTGCAGCATAAGCAATGCGGGTGTGGGTGCGGCGAAACTTTGCATAATTTTTCTAGACAAATTTCAGAGACTTATAATAAAAATCAGTTCTACATGTTTCCAACATGTGCCACGTTGTTTCTTGAAAATGAATTACAAATGTCATCTCAATTTTCCCTGAATATCAAGACCAAACAGATGTACACCATGATCAATGACCATGGTAATAATGGTGCGATGATGATTAATCCTACCATATGCAAAGGAAAAACGCCATTCAGATTCTTTTATATGGAAACGCAGAGGCATTGTTATTGTCCATTGAAGTGAAAAGCTTTTTAAGTGGTATCCCACCTGCTTTAGATGAGCTGTCCTGTTCACAATAAATAAAAACTCAACTTATACTGTGAGTTTAACCCTTTCCCGGGACACGTGCTAGGCACTTTCCTGGCCCTCACCTCAAGGACTTTAGCAATACAGTGGGCATTACCAACCTTTCCCGCGGCCAAAACTTGTGTGGCAGACCAGTACACAAGTAATGGGTAAGGCACAGGGCACAATTTCATACCAAAATTCTGTTCATGAATGCTCATATTTATGCTCGAGGGCTTTCTCCCATTCATGTCACAAAAATTTTTGGGGGGGGCTAAAACATTTGAAGAAGAAAAATTCCTCTACGGCTTCAAATGCAAAGGAACTAGCAAATTAGAGAAAAGTTGTCTGAAAATCCAGCTGGGCGGCCGTGAAACGTTGTTCAGGGCTTGGAAAATAAGAAGAAAAATTACATGGAAGGACAAGCCATTGACAGGTTTTATATGAAAAGAAATTGGATAATGATAACTTCTTTGGTTTTAGAAATCTACAAATTCCATGAACCTTGTGTCAAAAATCCAAAAGGGGATATGCAAAAATGAGGGGGGCCGACACTGTGAGACGTTAAGGAATATTATTAAAAACCTAACAAAATATCCAAAAATCCAGCACAAATTGCAGTCCTATGACTATTTATGGTTAAACAGGGTTATTATTATATTTATATAATATTAAGGCTATATGACCATCTGACCTCAAAAATGCAATGTTACATTACCAGATAAACAGAGGTAAATTTAAAGTCGGACTTCAGAATTTCGAAAATAGTTTTTGTGTGTGTAATAATTGAAATAGTCAAACTAGAACTAAAGATAGTAACTAAAATGCACAATTCGAAATTTGAGATGAATCGGAAAATTTTAGTTTGAGGCAAACACTTTATGGGTAGTAGTACGTCCATAGGCTACTGTGTATACCAAAATATTCCGGATCAGGAATTTATAACAAAGTTGTGATTTTCGATAAGAAGGAATTCGATTTAAGCTTAGCAATTTCCACACAGTGATTAGTAATGAAACAAGCATTTATTTAATGTAAAAAAAACACGATTTTCTTGGAAATTGAGGGGCCTCCTCAGGAAATCTCTGAGTCGGCCTTCATGCAATGGTTAGGCACAAACACAAAAGCAACAATTCTTGCATTTGTTTGGATAGCCTATAATAGCCACAAGTAAGTATTTGTGTACATATTAGGGCTGTCACTCGTATTACTTAAAATTTGAACAAACAAAGCATACTAAGTTCCGCATTTATCGTGAATAATAATACACATTGAGATTTGCTGATATGCATCATACAATACCAAAATTCACAGAGCGAGAGAGAACAATGCTCGAACAAAAAAACATTGAATTTGGTTTTTCAAAAAACAATCCCTAAGAGGTTTCTGAAGAACTATAATTAAACCTTGACAGCCCTAGGCCAGTTCAAATAAAAAAGGATTCCAAGCACGGTTGTCGGCATCCCCCGCTACTCATGGAATGATATTCGTATTGTAATGTGATCAAATATCCTGTATTCTGTTCTTGTGCTGTTTCAGTTCATTTTTAATATATCTTATTATTAGAATTGATAGGGGAATTGGTGATAATGTATGGGGATTATCGCGATGGCTGCCGTGTGCAATAGGAGGTTATGGTGGAAAGGATTGGGGGACGTTGTGCCCAACTTGAGATTGGAAAAATATACATAGGGCTGCCTGTTTTGTGTGTAATGCGTTGGCAATGCACAACAGCGCCAGTGGATCATTGATGAGCATTGTGCTGTACTAGCATACTCAGGTGGGAGCTTGGTATTTTTGATAAACATGCATATTAAGTACCTCATTGCATATTTGTTGTGATGGCTAATAGGAAAAAGTCAACCTTAGGCTAGAATTGCAGTGAAACAATTCAAAAACTTTGTAGTAGTACTGGTAGAAAGTATAAAGTCATTCATCTGCCAATGTGCATATTAAGTACCTTTTGCATATTTTGATTGGATAATAACAAAACTTTCAACTTATCAGTAGAATGCAGTAAACCCAATTTTCATGAACACTTGGCATTGGGTGGACCCAAGATAAGCATCATTTGTCATTGCCAAATGTCATATAAGTACCTAATTGCATATCTGTTCTGCTTGGCTTATGACAAAAAGACGGGCCACGCTGTATTTTATCTGAATACAACAAGGGTGTAAACGGAGAACTGAATCTCTAGTTACTAATGAAATCTTGATGAAATGCAAGAAAGGCGATTTTGATTTTGGCGAACCCCATGACGACTTAGATTGACCACAGGCCTTATGTTGAGAGGCAATGTGAGCGATTGTCAAAACTAGCTCCTGGAGCACAATGTCATTTTAGGCTTCCTAATTTCATAGGTAGCTATTAATGATTTATCTTATTTGGAATGCATTGATTAAAAACTTGTACAAACTTGAGAAAGTGGCGTGGTCTGTCGGTTAACAAGTTTACCTCTAGAGCAAAGGGTCTCGGTTCTAATCTCAGTGGGACCACGTGCTGGATTTAATTTGAGAAATCAATTTGGGATTTAATTTGTATAACAGATATTGATTAAAACCTGAATACCACTCTCTCCATAATGCATATGAAATGGGCAAAGGAACAATGAAAGCTGCACTGTGTTCCCTTCCGGTGTGTTTAATCCTAAAAATATGTTGGAAATGTGGGTTTTTGTACATTTTCTAGGCTAACAGGGAACCAATTACTCAAGTGTAAACGGTCAGAAACAATTTATTCCACCTCACATAAGGCATTGCTTTCATTTATAGCCAAAGGATACAAATTTAAAGGTCCCTGGGACCCGGCTGAGTAGGAATTTCCTTAATTTTTACATTTTCGTACCTCAACAGATACTGATACTTATCGCAACACAGATTTTTAACCAAGGAACATCGGGAAAGTGTTAAATTTCCAAGGATAATATACCTAAATGACAAGACGTCTCCTGTTTCGCGAACGCGAGCAAGATGCTGGAGTGGGATTTGAACCCGTTAATGACGTCAGAGGTAACAAGTTGTAAACAAGCCCACCCGGGGTAACCGCACACCCCAGCTATCTCTCCTTGTCGGTTTCTTTGTCTGCGGACTTGATAAGCTATTCTGTTCTGATTTTCCTTGCGGTAACGGTCGCCTCTGGTGCACCGTCGACAATACAACCATATCGTAATTTTAAGCACCAACTCACGAAAATTATGCCATAATGATACAACACGTACGACGCATATACCGCGAGAAGTCCAACTGTGTTAGGATGCAAGAAAACTGGGGCCACAGCGCACGTCCGTCCACGATGAGATACATTGACGCGTTACGCGTACCGCGTATTTGTTACTTGGACGTCAATTCTGGGTCACGACTTGCCAGCACGATAATCACTTTTCATGTTGAATTTCCTTGAAAGCTTGTCACAACACATGATATTAGGCCCAATTTTATCATAATATACGGTTTCTCAATAAATTACTGCTTCATGCAGATTGTACATTGATACCCAAGAATACTATGAATGAAACATTTTTGGTGGTATTAAAGATATGTTTAAAGCATGTCAGGCGACCTTTAAGGCAAACACTGAGAGGAAGTGGGGATGGTGAAAGTGTTCAGAAGAGGGTAATGGATAATACCAGAGTCAAAATGAAAATGCTTGGATTGCTCAAGGTCACCAAAATGTTGTCTTCTTAAAGGATTAAAAAGGGATAGTTTGTACAACCTACAAGGTATTGGTTATGGAGAGATAAGGGGACCCAAAAATGGTCAAAATGTCCAAAGGTCCACCAAGGTGAAATCTTTATATGGATTGATTTATCGCTTGATAAATGGAACGTAATGCTCTCCACAGTCATGTAATTGCTCCAGATGACCCATCTAATCAAGTGACAATTAAAATCTTGCATGAAGCAGAAAAGTCTGAAAACATGGAACAGTTTAGCATCTTTCATATTAAAAGATAAAAACTATGTTGTGTGAAATCTGGGTATGTGGGAGGCATTGATTTTGTGGGCTTGGCAAGTTTCTGTTTCATTTCTTGTCCAGCAATATCGTCAAATGTTTATATTGATCACAGTTCAAATACTAGTCCATAGCACCTCCCTCCACCCCACCCCCCCCCGCGGTTTCTGGAGGGCCTTAAAATTCGATGTTGTTGCACCCACCTGGTGATTAAGTTTTCCAATATATAACCTGGAAGGGTGGTGTTCCCCTGACTAGGATAGGTGTGTTTCCGCCCCCAAAAGTTGACAAATTAGCGAGTATTGCTATTCAAATGGCCACCATTGGTTTAGGACAAACTGCTATTGTATTTTCAATAGAAATAGAAATTTATCAGGACTAAAGAAATTAAAGTTATACCTCTTGAAGTGGGCTGAAAACATTTTAAGTGTCAAGATGGCTGCTGGTAGGAGGCATTTTGGTTAAATGTTACTAAACTTGCCAATAGATTGTGGGTGGGAGTAAGAATGCGAAGTAATATTTTGGAGCACAAAAAGAGAGTTAATGACATTTGTGTATGCGGACATGATCATAGCTAATGATGGCGGCGATTATACCCACTCGGGGGACATAAATCAAGAAGAAAACAACCCTGGCCATCTTTTTCGACATAATAAGAACCATAAGGAAAAAACTAATTGATAACATTTTTCCGCAATGTTCTATTGTACTTCTGGATAATGCAACCCACTCAACCAATAGTTGACACTGGAAAGGAAGCCGATCTTAAGCAGCTTTGTTTTTCTTTTTTTTTTTTTTTTTGTTTTTTCTTTTAGAGAGAGAGGACGAGCTGTGGTACAAGTCAGAACAAAGATAGCAATTGATGTGCTCGAAGAAACTTAGGTCACCATATTAATTCCTTCTACAATAGACATATAGACATTTTTTTTCACGTCCTCATAAGATATTTTTTATTTTTACTGGGAAACATCTATACCGTCACTGAGTAGTCTTAAATACATCCACACCCATTTATGATGATTTTATTGTATCAGGTTGCTATAGCTGTGTCTTCATATGAACTATTTTCGAGTCGGTGTAAATACATTATATGGCCCAAGTAGTAAACCAGTGTTATAGTAACGCCACTCTCTAGGACAAGTAAATACCCACTTTAATAGTTCTTACATCTTGGACCAAATGAGTATGGTCTTATAGTAGAAAGTGTGTTTTAAATAACGTCGAAAGATGGGTTAATGCGCCGTTTCTCCGGATTTAGTACCCTAGACAAGGATATAATCACAGCATCTTTAAAAAACCTGTACGGTAGATATAAATGCCATAAATTCTTTGTGGAAGCCTCCCAAAATAACCAGTCTTAATTTCAACAAAATTTGCTGTAAGTTTATTTAGAAAATATGCCTCCTTGCGGCGGCCATCCTTGGATGCTAAATGTTAAGCCTCCTTCAGGCAGTTAAAACCTTGGTTTCATTAGTCGTGGATAAAATTTCTATCTGATAATGGAAATTATAGTGGCGGGTTTACATAAACAATGGCGGGACCCCAATTTTGAATGGGCAGGACACGCTAACGAGCAGCTTTTTGGGGGGGCTAACATACCATAATCCTGAGTGGTCCCCTCATGTGATATATGGGAAAAAATATCACCAAGGGTGCAACGAAGGCAAAATTATGATGATGCGCAGCTATGGACTATTACAAAATAATGCTTTCGGATATATTGGATACACAAATAGGTTAATATATATATCTTAGCTTCCATTCACAGGATGCTCTCACAAGGGCAGACATCAAAGAATGATCATTCAAGTGCAATCCACATGTGTGCCCTGGGCAAACCATCAGTAATGTTATTTAGTAAAACAACAAATTGTATGACTACAACAAAAATAAGCCATGGGACCTGTATTTAAGAGTTCTAAAAAGAGTTAAATGTGAATTTGAAGTGCTACTCGATCACTGGCCCAGTTGATGAAGATGGGACAACCTATAAGCTTTTGTTGATACTTAAAGCTACTATAATTGCTGTCAGAATTTCTCAGGGCAGCAAACACATGCGATGTATTATGCAAAATTAATCGCGAATAGGCGCTCGCCTCCCGACCAATTACAAGTCGTGTGACGTTTGTTAAGAACTATGTGTGCTTCCGCGTGGCGAAATCACGTACGCGTACCCCAATTTGCTGAGAAATTCTACAGCAATTATATCAGTCAATTCTGCAGGCATGTAAAAGGCATCCACCCTCAATTTTTGTTGAGTTGATTTTTTTTCATTAAATAGTTGTATTGAAAAATGTAGTAAAAGTACCTGAAAGTGGTCAAAAAAGCTGAGAAACAAAAACTTTTTTAAATTGAGTGATTTTGGTGCAAAAAGTCCGGAATCCCTACCTTTATAAAGTAAGGAAATAGCCAAACATGACAATTTTAAGGTAACTTTAATGAGTTTGATGCTACCATTTTCACAAAGAATAATAGATTATATATAGTGGTTAATGATGTATCAATTGTTTGTGAGAACAAATGGGCATTTTATTTTGGGAAGATTTTGACTGGTTAGTTTAAAGGCCAAGTAGTCTACTTAGTTCAGATTTGTTCCGAAGTTGTTGACATGGGGCAATATCAAGCTTTGAACGGTTCGTTTCCAGAGTCACTGCTTTTACAATTTTTCAACAGGCAAGGAGTGGTCTGCTAGGCTCAATCTGAAGACAGGGAGTTTCAAGAGTGAGCATGGCTCTTTCTGATCCATCAGTAGACTCTTCAGAGCCACTACTTTACAATCTTTCAGCATGCACGGAAATGGTCTGCTAGGATCTTTGTAGACGAGGAAATCTCAAAACAGTGAGCAAGGATCTCACCGGCGTATCCCGCCTGGTTTTGAGGGGGACCCGGGGGGCGAAGGACTTAAAGCCGAAATAGGTGATTGTGAATGTTTTGGCAGGAACCAAGTTGGGGGAGTGCGCCGAAAGCACCCCCGAAGACCGTCACCTGCCACTGCGCTATCTTTAAGAAGCCATCGTAGACCTATTTTAAGAGCCTACTTTTACAATCTTTTCAGCCGGCAAGGGTTGACTGCTATGCTATCTGTAGGCACTGGTATAGTCTTCAACAGTTGAGCATGGCTCTTTTCAGAGCCATTTACTTTACAATCTCCCATTAGCTGCTCTACGCGCATCTACCCCCCCCTCTTCTTTATCAGCTAACTCCCCACTTGTGCTCCTTATTCTTAACGAACTTTTACACGTAGCCTTTTCCCCCTTTTCAGCAGGCAAGGAGTGGTCTGCTAGTCATCTGTAGACAGAGAAGTCTTCAATAGTGAGCGCATGGTTCTTTCAAGCCATTTAGTCGACTCTTCAGAGCCATTACTTTTACAATCTTTCAGCAGGGCAAGGGGTGGTCTGCTAAGTTCATCTGTAGGCACTGGTAGTCTTCAATAGTCAGCATGGCTCTTTTCAGAGCCATTAGTTAGACTCTTTCCAGAGCCATTACTTTTACAATCTCTCAGCAGGAGGGAGTGAGGTCTGCTAGGCTCATCTGTAGACAGAGGAAGTCTTCACTAGTGAGTAGGTTCTTTTCAGAGCCATCAGTAGACTCTTTTCAGAGCCACAAAAACAAATACTTTTACATCTTTCATCAGGTGAATTTAATAAGGACTTGTCCCAAGCCCACGACTACCTCAGAAAGTGGTGTTCGAAGAACACATAATTCCTCTTCTTTGTTATTGCAAAACAGACGACGCCAACCAAAACTTTCATCCCTTGACAGCAGGCAAGGGGGTCGGCTTGGCTCATCTGGAAAAAGGGGCAGTCTTAATAGGAAGATGGATCTTTTCAGCGTGTAATGCAAATCAGAGGATGCAACATCTTCATCTCCATTGACTGTCTCATTGAGGGACTATAGTGGATCAAGACCCCCATCTTTTGTTTTCACTGCTATGTTAGATTGGAATCAAGAGGGTGTATGAGTCCATCCCCAATGCACCACTTTGGGCAAATTTCACCTCAGTACGGTCATGTGATCTCACAAAAATCTTAATTTTTAATGCATAAAAACCTGACTTTTACATTAATTTCAGCTCTCAATATTTTAGTAAATAGCTAATTGTTTAGCATGATCATGAAGATTTGTGGATCTTTTCAGAGTTATTGCAAAATCAGTAGGATGCCACAATCTCCTCTCCATTGACTGTCACATATGAGGGACCTATAGTGGCTCAAGACCCCCATCTTTTGTTTTCGCGCTCGTGAGATTGGAATCAGAGGGTGTATGGGTCCATCCCACAATGCACCACTTTGGGAAAAATTTCACCTACAGTAAGTCATGTGATCTCACAAAAATCTTAATTTTTAATGCATAAAAACCGAATTTACACGTATTTAAGTCTCAAAATTTAGTACATAAGCGAATTTTAAGCATGATCTGATAATCTTTTGTGGCTCTTAAAAACATCTTGAACACTTTTTATCCTTAAGTCCGGACAGGTTTAGTACAGCAACAGGTAGGAATTGCAATGCAGTATTGGGATGGTTCAAAAACACCCTCTGGATTAATAGTCTGATGCACTACCATGGTAGATATCCCCATGCTCCCATAATCATGTCGGGCACAACAAGATTTGTTTTTTCAGACTCACTGTAGAACAAGTAATTGGTTTATTTTGGATCGATCACCCTATACCTCACAATAGGGCAGCATTTAGTTACCACATTCGGTTATTAGTACCATAGTGGTAGACATCTATTACACCGTGTTGCCTTAAGCAAGCTGACGGGGTCAACACACATTTTTGAAGCAAGGACGTCTAAAAAGTAATTGCGATGAAGACGTCAAAATAGCCACGAGAAGAAAAAAAGAAGTAAATTAATCGGTTGCGTGTTTTTCAAGAGAAATATTTTGCACATCAAGGGTCAGAATTGATATTTCTGATTTGCAACAAAGTGAAACCAAAGTGGGCGTTTGGTTTGTAATTTGAGATGGGTATTTATTGTAAACAATCCGCCAAGATGGACAGTGTTGCTGTTGTTGGTAGAGCGTGTGTCAGAGCTTATGTTTGTGTATTACTTATGGATAGAGGTGATTCAGCTACTGGGCATGGCACTCTCAACCACACACTGTTGAATGTTATGTAAATTTTACTAACTGATTTTTTAGGTATCAATTTTGTACACACTTAAAAATATGGGGTCAAAAGTAACCCCAAAAAGGGTTCAATTTTGACCCACTCACAGGTCACTGTCAGTTATGCACCAACTAGGTGATTCAGTTGCGGGTATGGATCTCTCTACCACACATTGTAAATGTTATATAAAAAATTTACTTGCCACCAATTTTTGGTATATAATTTTACGCAATTGGATCAATTAGTAATAACATATAAAAGGTATATGGGAGGAGGTGCGGGGGAGTGGATCCTTTTTCTCTTTTATTTCTTTTTTTTTTTATGGGGCCCAATTAAAAGAAAACCAAGACCTTATACATGGGGCCCATTTCCCCCCAAGCAGTTTAAAAGGCAAATTGTTTCTGGATCACAAGCCCCAGAAAATTGATGAGTATATATTTGAAGCAAAAATCCTGTGAAATGGGTACTTTTTCTGTCCAAAATTACCCTTAGTAATGGGTAGGGGTTTCCGTTTTGAGCCGCACACACCTTGACCAATCAAAATCTGAGTACTGCTGGGATCCTAGTAGCGTTAGCTTATGTGGGGTTGGGAAACACAATCAAACGTTATCTCTGATGCAACAAATGAACCAAAATTTGGCGTTTTTGTTTGTAATTTGAAAGTGAACGTTATTGAAATTAATTACGCAAGAGGGATGGTGTTTGCGTTGTGTCAGAGTGTGTGTCAAAGCTTAAGTTTGTGTATTACTTATTGATAGAGGTGATTCAGCTACTGGGCATGACACTCTCAACCACACACTGTTGAATGTATGTTAAAATTTTACTTAACCACCAAATTGTTTGGGTATAAAATTTTACTGCAATGGATAAATTTATGTAATACATGTAAAAGGTATATGAGATGTTGCATGTCTAGTGGATCCATTTTCATGGGTTATTCCTAAGACATGGGTTCCATTTTTAAAAAACAGACATGGGTCACATTTGGTCCCCAAAACAGTTTAAAAGGTGAATTGTTTCTGGAGTCACAAGCCCCAGAAAATTGAAAATATGATATATATTTGAAAGCACAATCTGGAAATGGAGGGAGGTATTTCTATTATATAGTATAATGAATAATGGGTAAGGGGCTTCAAGTTTGAGCTGCAAACCTTTGACCAAATCAAATCGTGAACCCAATGGGATCAGAGCTAGCGTTAGCAACTTGTGGGGGGATTTTCTGCGGCACAAATCAAAATTGGATCTTGATTGCAACAAAGTGACCAAAAAGGGCGTGTTGTTGTATTTGAAGCGCTATTGAAATTTAATACGCAGAGGATGGTGTTTGCATTGTTGGTAGAGGGTGTGCCAGAGCTTGGGATGTGTGTTGATAATGGCTAAAGGTGATCATCTATTGGGGCATGCCACGTCAACCCAATCGATAAAAGGTTAGGTAAAATTTACCTTACACTGATTTCTTGGGTTATATAAATTTTATGCATGATGTTATGCAGGTATATGGGGATGTGCAGGTCTAGTGGATCCATTTTCATGGGTATCGTAAGACATTGGTCCCATGTAAAAAAAATTAGACATGGGGCCCATCACAAGCCCCAGAAAATTGAAAATATGAGTATATATTTGAAGCAAAATCCTTTGAAATAGGTGTTTTTTCTGTCAAAATGACCTTTAGTAATGGGTAGGGGTTTCAAGTTTTGAGCCGCACACCCCTGACCAAATCAAATTTGAGTACCCTGCTGGGATCATAGCTAGCATTAGCAACTTGTGGGGGGGGCACAAATCAAAATTTGATTTCTAGATGCAACAAAGTGAACCAAAATGAGCGTTTTTGTTTGTAATTTGAAGCGTTATTGAAATTTAATACGCAAGATGGATGGTGTTTGCGTTGTTGGTCAGAGTGTGTGCCAGAGCTTGTGATTGTGTATTGCTAATAGCTAAAGGTGATTCAGCTGTTGGGCGTGCCACTCTGAACCACACACTGTTAAAATTTTACTTAACCACCGATTTGTTAGGTATCAATTTTACCAAAAAATTATATAAAACTTACATATAAAAGGTATACTGGGATACACTGCTCTTTTTCCTTAGATATCGTTCCACATTTCTTTAAAACTCTTTAGACTTGAGCCCATTTTTGTGTGGCCAGCAAGGATTTGCAGGAGGCTGATACTAATCCAAATTATGTATGTCCGTCTGTGTGTGTATGTTACATTTTCAGTTGACCTTTTTCAAATTGCTTGTGAATGAACACCTTAATTCCAATTCAGGTCATAGTTCAACCAGACACCTACATGTCATGGTTGGGTTAAAGGTCATATACCAAGGTCAAAGGTCATTAGAGGTCAATTTGTACAGAGAGTGAATGGAATGTGTTTCCAAAACAGTCTCAAATCATTGGTATACATTTAAAGCAAAATCCTTAAAAATGGGTATCTTTTTCTATCAAATGACCCAAAATGGGTAAGGGTTTCAAGTTTCGAGCTGCACACCCAGACCAAGCCAAATCTGAGTACCCTGTTGGGATCAGGCCAAAAAAAGTTGGTTTCCAGTCAGCGGCGCGCAGGCCCAGATGATGTTACAGTAACTAAGGTATGGGAGAACTAATGTGTTGTATAGTGATTTTAAGGTGTAGTCTGGAAGGTGGTGTTTAACTCTGTAGATTGTACCTATTGCATGAGACGCTTTGGTAGTGACAGAGTTGATGTGTTCATTCCATGTTAGTTTGTCATCAATTGTGATGCCAAGAAATTTGGTTGAGTGTACCTGGGAGATTGTCTGGTTATCTATTGTTAATGTTTGATTGTGATTTGTGTTGTGTGTAGAGAAAAGCATGTAGTTAGTTTTGGAAACATTAAGAGAAAGTTTGTTAGCCCGAAACCAGTCAGTGATTTTTGCGAGTTCATGATTCATGTTGTTGAAAAGTGCATTAATGTT
>JAMKCH010034439.1:0-22733 GCA_023653785.1 Ophioderma brevispina | reverse complement strand
TTCGGGCCCCAGTCCCATGACCCGGTATAGCATGCTATGGCGGTGTCGCTGGCCCGGGCAGCGATTTTGTGCCCATATGAGTCTTGGTTTGATGACGTCATCGCTACTTTCTGGACTTCGTGAGATTTAGTTGTGTTTAGGGTTATGACATATTAATGCACTCCAAAATTGTGTCATTGAGTCATATATATATATCTTGGGATTATAGAAATGTTGTCAATAAGACCACCAAAAAAAATGTTAGATTGCTGTACCCTGAACTTTTACTTCTAGGTTAAGTCAGAAAAAGCACCCAAAGTTTCTGAATTGGGTGCTTTAAATAAATGTTAGTGCCAGGAAAACACTAAAGGAAACCCTATACCCAAGAGGTAAAAAAAGAATTTGTTACATGTAGAACTTCAAAGGGGGTTACACACCTCCTGTCCATGCCCATGTTTGTACCAATTATGTTCTCTTATTGTTAAAGAAATTTCTAATATAAAATATATCAACTTTATTTAAGCTTTTTTTTTCCATATACTAACCCTAGCACAACTAAATCTCACAAAAGCTCACTGTGTTAATTGAGGAAAATGCACTAAGTCCAGAAAGTAGCGATGACGTCATGAAACCAAGACTCATATGGGCACGAAATCGCTAGCCGGGCCAGCGACACCACCGTAGCCTGCTATCCCGGGTCATGGGACATGGGGCCCAAAGGGCCCTGGGTTCGAATCCCGCCCGAATTTGCGACTTTTCTTGTTCCCCTCTTCCCTCACTCCTTCAGTTCCTCCCGGGCTATAAACCGAGGTGGGGTTAGGGTTATTAGCCACTGCTTCACACAGTGCATTTAAACACAATCAAAACACATGCAAGGAAACTTTGAGATTGCTAGCAATATCTGCTTTTTTTTTTCCTTCTTAAAAAATTGAAGAGTACAGTAGACAACACACTGATAGTTAAGCAGTTAATAATGGTTTCCAATATGATGGGTGATAAACACATAAACCATCAAAATGAATATATACATGAACACTTACACCCAAAATATATTTTTTCAAGTAGATTTGTAAAAAGATAAATGATCCAATTACATAACTGGTAATAATTTATGATTGTTGTAACTGAATTATCAATCATTGCAGTCTTATTTCAAGTGCATTTTTTGCATATCAATTTTGCTAAAAAGAGCACACTATAATTGACAAAATTGATAACAAATTGATCCGAAACAAATTGAAAAAGTGCAGACTCCCCCCGAGACTATACCTGCATTGATAGTATAGCAGGTGATATGGACCATATTGTGAAATATGCAATGAACATCATTTTCCCCATAAAAATTAAATTATAACATTATACACCAGATGTCACACTACTAAAATGCATATTAAATAGATCAGCAATCTTTATGATGGTAGTGGTAAAAGGTTATTTTATCACCAATTCATCATGCTGTAGTTGCGGATGTTTTACTATATGCCTACACACCTGTGAAACAATCGCTTATTAAGTTTGAGTATTATGTAATGCAATATTTTTGCCATACAGACCTTTTAATTGTCAAAAATAGCAAAAAGTGGACCTTTTGCCCTTTTATGGACCTTTTGCCTAGACTCATATTCTCCAAGAGTGTGTAGCAAATTCAACAAGTGTTTGTCTCCAAAAAGAGTAGATGTGAAAAATTCTTTTTAATTGTGAAAAAGGTTATACATTGTCAATGCAGCAGATTATTTTTCTTTGTTTGACAAATTAAGTGTGATACTGCAGTTCAGAACATTACCTCTCACCCAATCCAGCTCTTTTTAGAAACAGTGGTTAGCTAAACGGTTGTTAAGTATCTTTTGAGAAAACTGGGCCATGACTCTACAATTTAACTTTAAAAGGTGTCCATTTCCACTCAAAGAAGTAGAAGAAAAAAAGTTAATAGAGAAACTATACAAAGAAACCAATTATGTGCATGCGTTGCACTCACAGAACTAGCTTACTATACCAAAAAAGAGACTTATAAAAATTTGCTCATGTTAAAGACATTATCAGTGATTTGAAAAAAAAATTGAAATTTGCAGGAATGGCTTCAAAGTGAAGGATAAGTCTGTAGAATTCTCATAAGTTACCTTTTCCAGCTGTAGAATTGACAGAAAAGGAAGAAAACGGCAGTGTTCCAAGATACGACTCTCCATTCAATTACGTGTTGTAGTAAGTGTCCGAACGGACAGTAATGACTAAAATCTCTGATTCTGTCCTTATTAGGTTGCTTCTGGTCTTATCATTTACAGGGTATGTTAGGATACCAGTACTTGTTACATACATGCAAAAATCTGATTTTTGATGATTTTTTCGATTCGCTGATATAGCAAATCACTGATAGTGCCTTTAAGTGAAGAAAATGCACATTTTTAATGCAATGCTGCTGAATAAAGTTTGCATGAACAAGTACTTCTTAAGAGGGCTTTTTCATGTAGTACTTGAGTAAAGCTTCCTTATACATGTACCACTATATTAAACTAAATGAGCTATTCACTTGTAATCAGCATCAGCCCTGTGGAATATTTAGGTCAAATTTTCCACAGGGGAGTGTATATTTCAAATGGAAGAGCACTTGGTAACTGCATTGAAAGTCCACACCCCCTCTGTAGAAGATACTCATTAAGTCCTGCATAGGGGGAGTATGGGTTCTAAGTGGAACAGCCCATTGGATAACTCATTTGAAGTACACACCACCTCTGTGTAAGGTTTAGGTAGTCTTCTCCAGGTGGAGTAAGGATCTCATATAGAACAGCCCATTGAATAACTCATTTGAAATACACACCACCTCTGTGTAAGATTTAGGTTGTCTTCTCCAGGTGGAGTAAGGATTTCATATAGAATAGCCCATTGGATAACTCATTAGAAATACACACCACCTCTGTGGAATATTTAGGTAAAGTCTTACACGGGGGAGTATGGATTTCATATGGAATAGCCCAGTTAGTATCTGTGCATGCTCTTACATTCGTGATTCATTGTCCCTGTGTAAAAAGAGTAAATGCACTTTTGTTTTTCTTCTAAAATTAGCATAAAATGATCCATTTCAGGGGAAATTTGTGATTAAAAAAAAATACTCCATTTTCCTACCGAGTGCAGTGATGTCAGCATAATTGGTGGTCGCACAAGTAAACTGCGTGTGCTGTGTGCACAAAGATGGAATATCTTTATGCGTGCATCAACGATATGACATCACTAAAGAAACCGAATATAATACTCACTTCTGTTAGCATTCACAGGTGAACACCCAACCATTTTTTTTTTTAATGCATCCAGTCTAGTCCTGGGTGCACACTGCAAGTAAAATAAATAAGATCTATTGGATTTGGAATCCTGGTCTTTTCATGGTTCATTTGGTTTTGGGCAAATGAACCAGGAAAATATCCTGTCTTTCAGAAGGGGCATTACACTTTCAGTCCCATGTACAGAGAGTCAATTCTGTATGTGGTTACGATATTTGCCTTTGGTGCTGAAGGTCCCCAGTTCAAACCCTGGCAGGGCCACTTGCTGGGATCTATTCAAGCACTAAATTAATTTTAAGAACTATTGATTAAAACTAGAGTTTCACTCACCGCGTGATTCATTTGGTCCTGGGCAAATAAACCATGAGATTATCCAATCTTTCAGAAGGGACGTTAAGCTGTCAGTCCCATGTACAGAGAGTCATACCTGTACATGTATATTACAGTCAGTTTTGAAAAGAGTAAGGTGTTAACCCCCAACTGCCCCAAACTGTCGTGGTCTGTTTTGAGGGATACTCATAGTATACTCTGTTCTCAAGTTTGAATGGGATGCCATGATGCAACTCTGCATTTGCTCTAGCTTTTTTATTGTGCCGCCTTTATTCGCATAAATGCTGCAATTCCAAAGTTATTGTGCACATTTCTAGAGCAAGAAAGCTAACACTTGCAGTGATATCACCCTTGAAGTTGAGCTCGAACAGAGAATAGAGTGGTTAGTCGTTGTTGGTATACCTCTGAGGGCCCCCTCTTCTAAATTGTCATCAATAAAATCAATAAAATAAAAACATGGCCATCAATTTACTTTGGGTAAGAATAGAGGGTATAAGAACTATTGATTAAAACTGGAGTTCTACTCTCTTTGGGGTTCGTTTGGACTTGGGCAAATTAACCATGAGAATATCTTGTCCTTCAGAGGGTACATTAAGCTGTCAATTCCATGCAGAGAGTCATATCACAGTCAGTATTGAAAAGAGTAGGATGGTAACCCCCAACTTTCCCAAGCCATTCTGGTCAGTTTGAAGTGATACTTCTAGTACTGGTTGTTCATGGTCGGGTTTAACTTAAGTATAATAAATAAGATTCAAGCATTGCTGACTGCAAATAGACTGAACGTTTTGAAGTAACATGAGTGGAAACTTGGGAAAGATTGAGTGAAGGCTTTACATCCACTTCGAGTAGTTTTGTTCAGTGATCCAAAACATGTCCGGACTCATGTATTTTGAAAACCAGAGATTGAATGGTACAAGCAGAAATCCTCACTCCTCATTTGCAGTGAGCAGTGATTTATTTAAAGCAGCCTTTGCTTCTTTTTTTTTGTACGAATTCAGTCAGTCAAGATTGATGTAACAACACCAAGCTATTTTAATTAAAGCAAATGATCGCTCAACTCCGGAGTCTGTCTGTCTGTGATATTCGCGTTGGGTCATATGAGTGCCAAGGGCAGGGATTTTTCACACGCACACATCTAATGGGTGTTTTGTTGTTATTTTCTTCTTTTTTGAGTTGATTTATTGAGGTAAGCAACAAATTGAAGTGAGACCGGGATCGATTTTTGTACTTTATTTAATGATGCAATTATCAATAACTGTAAGCTATTAATGTGTACATTACATTGGTGTTAGCACTATTATAATATGAAAGTAATTGAATAATATAGTACTATGAATATCTTGATCACAGCAATTTCATAATTTGAAAGTAATCACATTGTAAGAGCATGTACCTAATCATGAAACAAACTGTGGAATTACCATATTTTGATTTTCAATATTGGAGCAGATGCACAGCTTTTGTGCAGGGGTGGAATTTAACCTCGTCTACCGAAGGGGGGGGTGGTGGTTACCACCCCCCCCCCTTCAGGTTTTGTTGTTCCCCGGCTTGCTAAAACCCCTTTTTTGTGCCAAATATTAATGTAGATTGTCAATTGACATGTTCCGCTCCTTTTAATCCAAAAACAAAAACCCCGGATATAGGTAAGATACAGGTGATCCCAAAGTGATCGATAGGGGGGGGGGGGTGTAACCACCCCCCTCCGGAAGAGAAGTACCAGCACATGCCTACCCAACCACAGGAACATCACAGACCACTGATTTTGGTACCAATAGATTAGATATGGTCCCTCGCTCTTCTCCATTGATACCAAAAAGTACCACATGCCTAGCATTACGTCACAATGACTCATAAAGTTCGCATTTCAGCACACTGCCAATTTCCCTAGACACACAGTAGTGAAACTTCAATTTTTCGCCAAAAAGGTTAGGCAAACACAGATTTGCATGCGGTTTTTTTTGACTCTACTTTGATGGAATGACTATTTTTATTAATGACATCATTTTTAGAGCTATAATAGGGTGTTTTGAGTCGCATAAAATTGCGAAATATCAAATTTCCCCACCCTATATTCAGTATTTTCCGTACTTTCCTCAACATATGAACATCATTGTGACGTCTTATGGGGATGTTAGTACTATTTGGTACCAATGAAAGAGAAACTCTAAGCTATCTTCTTTGGGTACAAATTTACAGATTCGGGGTTTCAGTAAACCGAAAATCACGGGGGGTGGTAACCACCCCCCCCCCCTTCGGGAGTATTGTTTTAAAAAAATGGCTCTGTAGACGAGGGTTAAAGATTCAGCCGTGTGCGGCAGCTGCTGAACAGGGCCCCCCCCTAAAAATATAAGTTAATATTGCATTCTTGCTTCTAGATGCTAAAGGAGCCCCACCTTAAGGTGCAACGAGAGATTTCAAATAACAACAGGTGTGCCCAAAATGTGAAAATTCTGATTAATTTTTTGTACTGGTGTACAGCTCTCTAATCAAAAATATTCCCATTGAAAGGATTAAGCTGAGACTGTTTCTTTGGCCAAAATTGTGAATTTCTAATTTTTGTATAGGAGCAAATCGAAATTCACCCTAAAATTGTTCTATTGAAATATAAGTATATACAAATCAACTTTTGTTTTCATTTTAAGTTATTTCTGTAACCAATAAAAGGTATGGAATCTATTGTGTGTCTATCTAATAAATCACTAAATATCACATAAAATAGGGATGAGGTTGAAATCCTTGTTTCACCTTTAAGCTGCTGACCGGCCCTTTCCCCTTAAAGGCCAACTCAGAGCTTTCCTGGGAGGGCGCCCCTCAATTTCAAAAAAAAAATGTGTTTTTTGCATGTACATAATGCTTGTCCATATACTATCACTGTGTGAATTGCTAGGTAAGTCTTAAATCGAATTCCTTATTCCTTCATATAGAAAATCACAACTTTGTTATAAAAAATTCCGGATTTTCCGGATTTTTGTTATAAACAGTATCCTAGGGACGTAATACTACACATACATGTTCTTTGCTGCATTAAAAACGAAAAATCCGATTCAGCGCAAATTTTTGGAATTGTGTATTTTGTGTACAATCGTTTGTTCTTTGACTATTTTTTTCATTATTTACATACAAAAAAAAAAAAACAAAAAATAATATTTCAAAATCTTTGAGTCAGACTTTAAATCTGCCACTAACTTTAATTGTACTATGTGCCAATAATGCCACTTGATGCATTCAGAGTTTTAAACTCCAAGAGTGTTTTTGAGGGTCTTACATGGTTATCTTAATCCCCTAAAAACTTGTGGTTTTGAAATAAAACTCCTGATAACACAGCAAATTTGTTTTGAGTGTTGTACGAAGTGAAAAGCTTAGGGAATAGTTAGTTGGGTTGACCTTGCCAGAATCTTCTTTGTGACAATTCCCTGTGTTTGAATATCATGTATGAAAGCGCCTGGCTTCTAATAGGTTGACTTTCAGACTTAACACTCCAATAATGATAAGTGATGGTCCAGGGGTGATTTCACAGTGTTTTGGCCATTGTGTGGCCACAACGTGATTAAATAATTTGATTGCACTTCATCACCTCGGGAGTTTCAAACCCTTGGAAGTTTTCATTATCGAACACTTTTTAAGTACTCTCTTAAAACGAAAGAGTGAAAAAACCACTCTAAAGATGAAATCTCACCTCCAAAAAAGAGCCAGCTGAGTGGACGCATCTTTTAAGAGTGATATACACTCAAATAAATATTAAACAAATAACCTAAGGAAAGAGTGAACTGATTACTCCTTTTTAGAGTGAACTAGTCACTCTTAGATAGAGTTGTGAATTCTTTAGGAATTGGTTTGTTTGGTGAGTATATTGTATGTGTAGGTCATATTCATAGCATCGTGACCTGAATGAATATTGTGGCGCATCATTGTCATGATTCATTGAGACATGCATGATTGTGGCATTCATGAACGGTATGATCATGGTATACTGCATTCCCGGGACTGCAATGGATTGTGCTTTCGTACATTTTGTAAGCCTAGCCTGGCCGGGAGCCTGGCTCAGACTACCGTATGTACGAGTGATAATACAGTAAATAACATTTAATGCTCCTCCACACTTTGTCCTGTAAATTGCTATTAACTGGTTACCGACACATACATATACTCACCCATGAAGATATCTATGATTTCTTCACTAATTTCAACTTCTTCGTTCAAAAACAATACCGTTTGCCGACGGTCTCACTTAACTCGTCCGCCATGTTGTTCGAAATAATCACGCGATTTGCGGCGTATCTGATTGGCTATTAGTTCACTCCGAAAAGAGTGAGCATTTTCTCACTCTTTTAGAGCTAAAACCCGGTCGATAAGAGTTCAGAGTGGGCTTCACTCCGAAGAAGAGTGTCATTTTGAGCCACTCGTAAGAGAGTGAGCTCTGTTAACCGCGAGTGAAGGTGTCAGGTTGCATTTTCCTGCTCTTTTAGAGCTAAAAGCCACTCGATTAGAGTTAATTTAAAATAACTCGAAATTCAGAGTGATTTTTCACTCTTTCATTTTAAGATAGTATGCATCTGGCAGTGAACTTTTGTTTGTGGGTGGGATGGCTAGGAATATTGCTTTGTAGATTGCTTGTGTTTGGTGGGACATATTGAGATGGAGAAAAATAGTCCTTTCCATGATTAATGGTTTTGGCTGAAATGAAATGGATGAAATTTCCAATCGTCTTTGGAACCCCCTGATTTACCGGAAGAAAGGGTAAATTTTGATGCACGTGAAAGGCTTTTTCTCATTGTTGTCCTGAAATTTTAGCCTCCAAATAAAATTCATTCCCAATATAGAGAGACAAAAAATGCTGTTTAAATGCTAACTATCCATAATAGCACAGTAATGAATGTGTTATTGCTTCTACCATCTAAACTACCGTTTGTGGGTCTCAGTGTGAGATCATAAGTCATGCCCA
The DNA here is from genome assembly GCA_023653785.1 of Ophioderma brevispina. NCBI lineage: Eukaryota > Metazoa > Echinodermata > Ophiuroidea > Amphilepidida > Ophiodermatidae > Ophioderma > Ophioderma brevispina. Next base: position 14,213 of record JAMKCH010034439.1, on the reverse strand, counting down.
GGCTGCCCAAAATCATCAAAGTGAAGAATACAATAAGACAAGAATCAGAAGTGAAACATTTTGGTGTTGTGGTTAGATGGAATTAGACGATTTAGTGATAAAGCACCAGAATTTGTCATATGGATATACAAGTCAAATTACAGCAAAACTTTTCACCTCCTCCTTCACATGGTCAAGACAATCATGATAATCACAAAACATTACATTTATTATTGAGTTAGCTTAAACAAAATCATGCACGTTAAATTGTTTTAAATGAATTATACCATAACATTGAAGCTTTTATCTCGAATAACAGAAACAATGTGCACTATAATGTATCTCACTGCACCACTAGATTTGCTTTAATTTTATATCATCAGGTCCCCCCCCAAATAAAACCCATACGGCGACAATATGCACAAAGTGACTTGAAATAAAAATTCATACTATAACCTTATCTGTCCACATGGACTAACAGACCTATGCAAAACGATCAGAGACCTCATTTGGTTTGAAATTTGTGCACATGATTTATTTTCTCTACTTCCTATATTTCAGAAGCTCAAAACATTTTTAAAAATAATGAAAGCTGGGCTGAAACACACAAATTAAATGCACACTTTTTGATGGGAAACATAAATATATATCCATGAGCTTAACTTCCCACTGTGTACTAGGGGCAAATCAAATTCAAACACTTATATCAAGAGTGTGTGTAGTGAATTGGAATGAGAGGCTATTATATTAATTATGTCTCAAAACCCTTCAGAAAATCGAGATCATAAGTTACAGCAAATATTATTTATTTTCTCTTCTTGTCTCTTCGTTATTAGTATTGGAAAACTTGTAAGCATCAACTTTTGATACATTTTGCATGTTGAAGACGTATTTAATCGATGAGAATCAATCAGAAAAAGCAAAACATTCGCAAGAATTGTTTTCAAAGTTTTTCTATAATGTTTATTGACCATTTTGTATCAGAAAAACTTCCATAAAATGGTTCAGTACAAGCAAACTGCAATGATTTATTAATACATGCAGAGGCTCGGAACCACATGCAGCTAATTTAATTGGCTTTGGTTTGGTGTGTAATAATAAATTTGGTCAATCAATTCCTGCACAATATATAAGGAACCTGTATATTAACCCAACAATAGTAAAAGTTAGATTTAACACAATGGCTCTTTCTCATTCTCAGTGGTAAAAGGTTATTTTATCACCAATTCATCATGCTGTAGTTGCGGATGTTTTACTATATGCCTACACACCTGTGAAACAATCGCTTATTAAGTTTGAGTATTATGTAATGCAATATTTTTGCCATACAGACCTTTTAATTGTCAAAAATAGCAAAAAGTGGACCTTTTGCCCTTTTATGGACCTTTTGCCTAGACTCATATTCTCCAAGAGTGTGTAGCAAATTCAACAAGTGTTTGTCTCCAAAAAGAGTAGATGTGAAAAATTCTTTTTAATTGTGAAAAAGGTTATACATTGTCAATGCAGCAGATTATTTTTCTTTGTTTGACAAATTAAGTGTGATACTGCAGTTCAGAACATTACCTCTCACCCAATCCAGCTCTTTTTAGAAACAGTGGTTAGCTAAACGGTTGTTAAGTATCTTTTGAGAAAACTGGGCCATGACTCTACAATTTAACTTTAAAAGGTGTCCATTTCCACTCAAAGAAGTAGAAGAAAAAAAGTTAATAGAGAAACTATACAAAGAAACCAATTATGTGCATGCGTTGCACTCACAGAACTAGCTTACTATACCAAAAAAGAGACTTATAAAAATTTGCTCATGTTAAAGACATTATCAGTGATTTGAAAAAAAAATTGAAATTTGCAGGAATGGCTTCAAAGTGAAGGATAAGTCTGTAGAATTCTCATAAGTTACCTTTTCCAGCTGTAGAATTGACAGAAAAGGAAGAAAACGGCAGTGTTCCAAGATACGACTCTCCATTCAATTACGTGTTGTAGTAAGTGTCCGAACGGACAGTAATGACTAAAATCTCTGATTCTGTCCTTATTAGGTTGCTTCTGGTCTTATCATTTACAGGGTATGTTAGGATACCAGTACTTGTTACATACATGCAAAAATCTGATTTTTGATGATTTTTTCGATTCGCTGATATAGCAAATCACTGATAGTGCCTTTAAGTGAAGAAAATGCACATTTTTAATGCAATGCTGCTGAATAAAGTTTGCATGAACAAGTACTTCTTAAGAGGGCTTTTTCATGTAGTACTTGAGTAAAGCTTCCTTATACATGTACCACTATATTAAACTAAATGAGCTATTCACTTGTAATCAGCATCAGCCCTGTGGAATATTTAGGTCAAATTTTCCACAGGGGAGTGTATATTTCAAATGGAAGAGCACTTGGTAACTGCATTGAAAGTCCACACCCCCTCTGTAGAAGATACTCATTAAGTCCTGCATAGGGGGAGTATGGGTTCTAAGTGGAACAGCCCATTGGATAACTCATTTGAAGTACACACCACCTCTGTGTAAGGTTTAGGTAGTCTTCTCCAGGTGGAGTAAGGATCTCATATAGAACAGCCCATTGAATAACTCATTTGAAATACACACCACCTCTGTGTAAGATTTAGGTTGTCTTCTCCAGGTGGAGTAAGGATTTCATATAGAATAGCCCATTGGATAACTCATTAGAAATACACACCACCTCTGTGGAATATTTAGGTAAAGTCTTACACGGGGGAGTATGGATTTCATATGGAATAGCCCAGTTAGTATCTGTGCATGCTCTTACATTCGTGATTCATTGTCCCTGTGTAAAAAGAGTAAATGCACTTTTGTTTTTCTTCTAAAATTAGCATAAAATGATCCATTTCAGGGGAAATTTGTGATTAAAAAAAAATACTCCATTTTCCTACCGAGTGCAGTGATGTCAGCATAATTGGTGGTCGCACAAGTAAACTGCGTGTGCTGTGTGCACAAAGATGGAATATCTTTATGCGTGCATCAACGATATGACATCACTAAAGAAACCGAATATAATACTCACTTCTGTTAGCATTCACAGGTGAACACCCAACCATTTTTTTTTTTAATGCATCCAGTCTAGTCCTGGGTGCACACTGCAAGTAAAATAAATAAGATCTATTGGATTTGGAATCCTGGTCTTTTCATGGTTCATTTGGTTTTGGGCAAATGAACCAGGAAAATATCCTGTCTTTCAGAAGGGGCATTACACTTTCAGTCCCATGTACAGAGAGTCAATTCTGTATGTGGTTACGATATTTGCCTTTGGTGCTGAAGGTCCCCAGTTCAAACCCTGGCAGGGCCACTTGCTGGGATCTATTCAAGCACTAAATTAATTTTAAGAACTATTGATTAAAACTAGAGTTTCACTCACCGCGTGATTCATTTGGTCCTGGGCAAATAAACCATGAGATTATCCAATCTTTCAGAAGGGACGTTAAGCTGTCAGTCCCATGTACAGAGAGTCATACCTGTACATGTATATTACAGTCAGTTTTGAAAAGAGTAAGGTGTTAACCCCCAACTGCCCCAAACTGTCGTGGTCTGTTTTGAGGGATACTCATAGTATACTCTGTTCTCAAGTTTGAATGGGATGCCATGATGCAACTCTGCATTTGCTCTAGCTTTTTTATTGTGCCGCCTTTATTCGCATAAATGCTGCAATTCCAAAGTTATTGTGCACATTTCTAGAGCAAGAAAGCTAACACTTGCAGTGATATCACCCTTGAAGTTGAGCTCGAACAGAGAATAGAGTGGTTAGTCGTTGTTGGTATACCTCTGAGGGCCCCCTCTTCTAAATTGTCATCAATAAAATCAATAAAATAAAAACATGGCCATCAATTTACTTTGGGTAAGAATAGAGGGTATAAGAACTATTGATTAAAACTGGAGTTCTACTCTCTTTGGGGTTCGTTTGGACTTGGGCAAATTAACCATGAGAATATCTTGTCCTTCAGAGGGTACATTAAGCTGTCAATTCCATGCAGAGAGTCATATCACAGTCAGTATTGAAAAGAGTAGGATGGTAACCCCCAACTTTCCCAAGCCATTCTGGTCAGTTTGAAGTGATACTTCTAGTACTGGTTGTTCATGGTCGGGTTTAACTTAAGTATAATAAATAAGATTCAAGCATTGCTGACTGCAAATAGACTGAACGTTTTGAAGTAACATGAGTGGAAACTTGGGAAAGATTGAGTGAAGGCTTTACATCCACTTCGAGTAGTTTTGTTCAGTGATCCAAAACATGTCCGGACTCATGTATTTTGAAAACCAGAGATTGAATGGTACAAGCAGAAATCCTCACTCCTCATTTGCAGTGAGCAGTGATTTATTTAAAGCAGCCTTTGCTTCTTTTTTTTTGTACGAATTCAGTCAGTCAAGATTGATGTAACAACACCAAGCTATTTTAATTAAAGCAAATGATCGCTCAACTCCGGAGTCTGTCTGTCTGTGATATTCGCGTTGGGTCATATGAGTGCCAAGGGCAGGGATTTTTCACACGCACACATCTAATGGGTGTTTTGTTGTTATTTTCTTCTTTTTTGAGTTGATTTATTGAGGTAAGCAACAAATTGAAGTGAGACCGGGATCGATTTTTGTACTTTATTTAATGATGCAATTATCAATAACTGTAAGCTATTAATGTGTACATTACATTGGTGTTAGCACTATTATAATATGAAAGTAATTGAATAATATAGTACTATGAATATCTTGATCACAGCAATTTCATAATTTGAAAGTAATCACATTGTAAGAGCATGTACCTAATCATGAAACAAACTGTGGAATTACCATATTTTGATTTTCAATATGGGAGCAGATGCACAGCTTTTGTGCAGTGGTGGATTTAAGAGTCAGCAGTGTCAGCAGCTGCTGACAGGGCCCCCCTAAAATATAAGTTCAATATTGCATTGCTTCTTGATGCTAAAGGAGCCCCACCTTAAAGGTGCAACGAGAGATTTCAAATAACAGGTGTCCCTAAAATGTGAAAATTCTGATTTTTGTACTGGTGTAAAGCTCTCTATCAAAAATATTCCCATCTGAAAGGATTAAGCTGAGAACTGTTTCTTTGGCACAAAAATTGTGAATTTCTAATTTTGTATAGGAGCAAATACGAAATTCACCCTATGTTTTCTATTGAAATATAAGTATATACAAATCAACTTTTGTTTTCATTTTAAGTTATTTCTGTAGCCAAATAAAAGGTAGGGAATCTATTGTGTGTCTAATCTATATTAAATCACTAAATATCACAGAAAATATGGATGAGTTGAAATCTCTTGTTGCACCTTTAAGCTGCTGACAGGGCCCTTTCCCTTAAAGGCCAACTCAGAGATTTCCTGAGGAGGGCGCCCTCAATTTCCAAAAAAATTGTGTTTTTTGCATGTACATAATGCTTGTCCATATACTAATCACTGTGTGAAATTGCTAAGCTTAAATCGAATTCCTTCATATAGAAAATCACAACTTTGTTATAAAATTCCGGATCCGGAATTTTTGTTATACACAGTATCCTATGGGACGTAATACTACACATAAATGTTTACTGCATAAAATCGAAAAATCCGATTCAGCTCAAATTTCGGAATTGTGTATTTTAGGTTACAATCTTTAGTTCTAATTGACTATTTTTCATTATTACACAAAAAAATAATATTTCAAAATCTCTGAGTCAGACTTTAAATCTGCCACTAACTTTAATTGTACTTTTGGAAGTCCTAATTTAAAGACACTATCAGTGATTTGCTAAATCAGCAAATCGAAAAAATTATCAAAAATCAGATTTTTGCATGTATGTAACAGGTACAGGTAGCCTAACATACCCTGCAAATGATAAGACGAGAAGCAACCTAATAAGGACAGAATCGGAGATTTTAGTCATTACTGTCCGTTCGGACACTTACTACAACACGTAATTGAATGGAGAATCGTATTTTGGAACACTGCCGTTTTATTCCTTTTCTGTCAATTCTACAGCTGGAAAAGGTAACTTATGAGAATTCTACAGACTTATCCTTCACTTTGAAGCTATTCATGCAAATTTCAAATATTTCTCAAATCACTGATAGTGTCTTTAAAGGTTGGTGGCCCGATTGACAACCTTATTTCCCTGCTTTAACCCATAAAAACTCAGTTTTGGGTATCAAAAGAAAGTTCATATTTTTAATCAATACCCCAGTGAAATGTTTTAATTTGATGTTATGAACAAAAAAAAAATGCTTTTTAAATGTGGTCAATCACATTAATTAAAGGGGCACCACCCGATCCTCAGCTTTAACCACACCTTTCACACCATCAAACTTGAGATTTGATACCATTGGAAAGCTTGTATTTTTCTCATCTCACCTGCAAAATATTTTGACTAACTTCTTTCCCATTTCATTGCTACAAGCTAAAATATGGTTTGTTTTTTTTTTTTTTTTTTTTTAAGCTTAAATCGAATTCCTTCATATAGAAAATCACAACTTTGTTATAAAATTCCGGATCCGGAATTTTTGTTATACACAGTATCGTATGGGACGTAATACTACACATAAATGTTTACTGCATAAAAACGAAAAATCAGATTCAGCTCAAATTTCGGAATTGTGTATTTTAGGTTACAATCTTTAGTTCTAATTGACTATTTTTCATTATTACACAAAAAATAATATTTCAAAATCTCTGAGTCAGACTTTAAATCTGCCACTAACTTTAATTGTACTTTTGGAAGTCCTAATTTAAAGGTTGGTGGCCCGATTGACAACCTTATTTCACTGCTTTAACCCATAAAAACTGAGTTTTGGGTATCAAAAGAAAGTTCATATTTTTAATCAATACCCCAGTGAAATGTTTTAATTTGATGTTATGAACAAAAAAAATGCTTTTTAAATGTGGTCAATCACATTAATTAAAGGGGCACCACCTGATCCTCAGCTTTAACCACACCTTTCACACCATCAAACCTGAGATTTGATACCATTGGAAAGCTTGTATTTTTCTCATCTCACCTGCAAAATATTTTGACTAACTTCTTTCCCATTTCATTGCTACAAGCTAAAATATGGTTTGTTTATGATATCCCTCAGAAAATAGTTTGTACAGTACTCAATAGGCTATTGTAATACACACAATTACTACAAACATTAAAATGATACATCGGATTCAAATGAAATCTGTAAGATTCACACTGATATTTCGACTTGTTTTGATGTGAGAGCTAAAAACTTGATTTTGTAATCCCCATAGAGTACTGTGTAAAATTAATATTGGGTGACCAATTTTTGCTCATAACATCCAAACCAAACATCCTTTAGCCCTAAGATTTCACAGGGTAAATGAGAAAAATAGTAGATTTCTGCAGGTACCAAAATGTTGACCACTTCAGTAAAATATGGGATTCTGCAGATGAGACTATTAGCAATTGGACCATGGCCCTTTAATGAAAGACTTACCTAATGGTAGGACTACCGCCTTTTCTGAAAGGTTAAATTTGTTTGGCATTGAAATTGATTGAAAAATTGATGCGCTGTGTGCTGATTTATATCATCATATATTGTGTAACCAATACAACATCCTTCAATAAGAAATTTACTATTAATTGAAAATAAATAAGAAATTCTGTCTGCCAGACAAATGAAATATTTGTGTAAATAGAATGGTTACAAGCGCTTCTGTTGTGCTTGTTTCGCTCGTTTCAAGTTGTGTTCACACAGAGGCTGAAACTCTGAGGTTTCCAAACTCTGGGGTTTCAAAACTCTGGAGTGTCATTTGGGTTTTTTTACCGTGCTGATGCATTCAGAGTTTTAAACTCCAGAGTGTTTTGAGGGTCTTACATGGTTTATCCCCTAAAAAACTTTGTGGTTTGAAATAAAACTCCTGATAACACAGCAAATTGTTTTGAGTGTTGTACGAAGTGAAAAGCTTAGGGAAATAGTGAGTGGGGTTGACCTTGCAAGATCTTCTTTGTTGACAAATTCCTGTGTTTGAATATCATGTATGAAAGCTCCTGGCTTCTAATATGTTGACTTTCAGACTACACTCCAATAATGAGAAGTGATGGTCAAGGGGTGATTTCAGTGTTTTGGCCATTGTGTGGACACAACGTGAAGTAAAATAATTTGATTGAACTTTCACCATTGGAGTTTCAAACCCTTGAAGTTTCATTATCTGAACACTTCAGTTTAAGTAGTGCATGCTGGCAGTGAAACCTTTTGTTTGTGGGTGGAATGGCTAGGAATATTGCTTTGTAGATTGCTTGTGTTTGGTGGGACATATTGAGATGGAGAAAAATAGTCCTTTCATGATGAAATGTTTGGCTGAAATGAAATGGATGAAATGTTCCAATCGTCTTTGGAACCTCCTGAATTTACCTGGAAGAAATGTAAATTTTGATGTCAATTGAAAGGCTTTTCTCATTGTTGTCCTGAAATTCATTCCCAATATAGAGAGACAAAAAAATGCTGTTTTAATGCTTAACTATAAATAATAGCACAGTAATGAATGTGTTATTGCTTCTATAATATTATATTAATTATGTCTCAAAACCCTTCAGAAAATCGAAAATCATAAGTTAATGCAAATATTATTTATTGTCTCTTCGTTATTAAGTATGGGAAAACTTGTAAGCAATCAAACTGTTTGATACATTTTGCATGTTGAAGAGCTGTATTTAATCGAATGAGAATCAATCAGAAAAGAAGCAAAGTGACATTCGCAATATTGTTTTCAAGTTTTTCTAATAATGTTTATTGGCCATTTTATGAGAAAAACTTCCATAAAATGGTTCAGTACAGCAAACATGCATGATTTTATTAATACATGCAGAGGCTCGGAGACAAACATGCAGCTAAATTAATATGGCTTTGGTTGGGTGTGGTAATAATAATTGGTCAATTCAATCCTGCGACAATATATAAAGTAACCTGTATATTAACAAAACAATAGTAAAAGGTAGATTTACACAATGGCTCATTGTCTCATTACTCAATTGGTATCAGGTATATGCATAGAGTTATGATTGAATGCAGATTTAGTAACATATGCTATAATAAACAATGCAGCATCGATTTCTCTAACAAGTAAATGGTTGTATTCCCTACACAGTGGACCACCTGTAGTAACTTTGTACAAATCAAAGAATGTTGTGACTCATTAGGTAGTGCTATAATTGGAATGGAATCTGAAAGTTCACTGATGCACCCTGAGGTTCTTCAAATGAAGCTGAAATTTGTTTGTTGATTTTCTTTTATTATACATGTCATTGACTTGGGAGATTCATTCCAACATTGGACATAGGTTATTTTGGTGTATGAACTCGAAAAGATTTTAAGTTTCAAATTTAAAATGGCTTGGCATTTGAAAAATACATACAGATAAAATAAAACAAAAGTATATTACACTTTTAGCTGTTGTACTTGATTGTGGCAAGTGGCGGATTATCCAGAAACCCAATGCAAATAGATATTGATTTTTAATAGTGTATATATAGTGATCTTTTTATAGATTACAAAAGGAGGATGACCCAATTTAAGTCTATAAATTGTTTTATCTTGATAGAATGGGCTTCACCCCAAAACCCCATCTGTAAAGTTTCACGCCGATATTTGAACCTGTTTTGAAGTGAGAGCTAAAAGTGTGATTTTGTAATCCTTGTAGAGTACTATGTAAAAGTAATATTGGTCGACCAAAACAGGCATATTTTTGCTCATAACATCCAAACCAAACATCCTTTTGCCCTAAGATTTCACAGGGTGAATGAAAAAAGAAATAGTAGCTTTCTTCTGATACCAAAATTTTGACCACTTCCGGTAAAATCTGGTGTCCTTGGGAACGAGGCTATTAGGGATCGGACCATGGACCTTTAATTACAAAATACATTCTTGGAAAATGGATGATATTGCTTTACACAAATAACAGAAAAAATTCACTTTACAAATGTTTGCTAATTACGTTTGTCTTAATTGGCTTTAACGTTAGCCGTATATATCTCTCGAAAGTTGTGAAGTTACCTTTCTTGTAATTTATAGTTGTAATTCATTGTAGCATGCATCATTATGAAATTCTTCATGTCAAGGAAGTTTATATATTAGTTTTATAGTTTCTTATTAAATGTTTGATGACACAATATGACACAATTGTGTTGAGTTGTCGTTAAATTTTAATACTCACTCACTTCATGTCAATTGTAAAAGGGGAACGTTTTACTGTATCTTGAAAAAACTCAATTTTGCTAGCTTTTTTGCATGAAGTGAAAGTAATTTGGTTCATGATTGTGCCTGGATTCCCTAAATCTTTTTAAAATTAAAATTACACCAGCCTTACAGAGAAAAGTGGGAATTTTCATCAAGTTTTAATTTTATAACTTTTTTGGAGGGCACATTTGGTCCAGTGGATATGACAGCTGACTCATGATCTGAAGCCCTGCTGCGGCCAATGTGTTTCGCCCTTGAGCAAGGCCCTTTACCTCAATTACTCTTCTCTACCCAGGTGTATAAATGGGTACCAGCATTATTCAATGTTGGGAAGGTAACAGACTCGTTGTAGAGGAGGTGTAGCGAATACAGCAACACTGAAAACATCAACCAGTAGTTTTTACTAATAAAAACCTCGTTAAAACGATGTCTAGTTTTACTTAATTGATGGTTTGTAAGTCACGCTTAACCAATTTTAATTATTGGTAAAGAAGGCTCTATGAGTTTATTTTAATCTTTGGGCATACTCAATGAGTTTTCTGAATGAGAAAAAGTTCGTTAAACTGAATTAAAAAGTTTTTTTTTTTTATTACCTGTACTTAGGTTTGGTAGAAAAAGGAGAAAGACATACATCAATGGTCCACCAAACCCCTCCATTCTTAGAGAGAATCACTTGAACAAAGTAAACAGTGAAATGGTATAAAAAACAGACTTAGATACTATGTATGAGACCTTAATTGTACAGGTTTTTGTAATATGAGTTGACAAAAAACACGATCTAAACTACAAAACAAAACAGGACTAAGGACGACAAACAAGATCTCACTCACACGCATGCATACCAAAAATCACTCACACAACATACACAACTCACAAAGATGATATCCCTATACATGAAAAAAGATACAATGGTGCCATGGTATACATAAAGAAATAATAAAAAAAATGTTTGGAAAAATTAAGCATTTTCAGGTTTCAAGATCAAGGGTCCATTTTTTAAAATGCTGCCTAAGCTTCCCTTTTAATTTCAGCAATTTTATATTCAGTATTTCTTTTAATTTTGACTAAATTTAAAAAAGCAACAAAATTCAGATTTAATTGTTGGAATTTACATCTGTGAATATAAAATTTCAAGCACAAAAAAAGAAAATTGATACAGCTGTTATGCTCGGGTAAGTCTGTGACACCAAACATTTTTTCAAAATTTGAGAAAATGACGGAATCCCCTGAAACACTGTTAATCAAAAAAATCAGATCGTCCCACAGAGGGGAGACTTTATCACATTCACAAAAAATATGAAGAATGGTTTCAGGAAATTTATTAATAATGGCAGCTCAACAAGGCTGAACAGAAAAAGTACATAAGCTGGCATCCAGAAATCAAGTGAAGAAAAATACATGTCTTTCAATACAAAGCATGAACTTGGCCTTGCTCTGAATTGGCCTGAGCTAACCATGCCACTCAATGAATTCTATTGGCTAACAAATTGGTTCCACTCTTCTGAACAACAATGAGACCTGTACCGAAACTTATGTTGGCTATCTGAGATCAAGCTCTTCTTGCTTGTGGTATATTGCCTTAAGACTTGTTTGACGTCTTACATTTTTGTTTGATTTCTTTTCTTATACAGTCACTTGACTTGGGAAGATTCCTTCCAACATTGGGCCATAGGTTATTTTGGGTGTATGAAACCTCGCAAAGATTTTAAGTTTCAAATTTAAATATGGCTTTGGCATTGAAAAAACATCCAGATAAAATAAAACAAAGTATATTACACTTCTAGCTGTTTTTCTTGATTGTGGGAGTATTGGCCGGAATAATCAGAAACACCGTGCAAATAGATTTGATTTTAATAGTGGTTGTATATATAGTGGATCTTTTTAGATTACAAAAGGAGATGACCAATTTAAGTCATAAATTGTTTTTAATCTTGATAGAATGCCTTCACCCACCCCAAAACCACGCCATCGGTAAAGTTTCACGCCGATATTGAACCTGTTTTGAAGTGAGAGCCTAAAAGTGGTTATGTTGTAATCCTTGTAGAGTCACTATGTAAAAGTAAACTATTGGTCGACCAAAACAGGCATATTTTTGCTCATAACATCCAAACCAACATCCTTTTGCCCTAAGATTTCATACAAGGGTAAAATTGAAAAAAAAAAATAGTACGCTTTCTTCTGATACCACAATTTTGACCACTTCCGGTAAAATCTGGTGTCCCCTTTGGAACGAGGCTATTAGGGATCGGACCATTGACCTTTAATTTAATGAAGACATTCTTGGAAAATGGATGATATTGCTTTACACAATAACAGAAAAATGCATTTCAACAAATGTGTTTGCTAATTACGTTTGTCTTAATTGGCTTTAACGTTAGCCGTATATATCTCTCGAAAAGTTGGTGAATTACCTTCTCTAGTAGATTTGAAATGTTGTCTTCATTTGTATCTGCATCATTATGAAATCTTCAGTCAAGGAAGTTTATATAGTTAGTTGGTTTTATATTTTCTATTAATGTTTTGAGACACAATATGACACCATTGTTGTTGAGTTGTCGTTAAATTTTTTACTACTCAACTCATCTTCATGTCATTGTAAAAGGGGACGGTTTTAACTGTGTCTTGAAAAAAACTCAATTTTTGCTAGCTTTTTTGCATCAGTGAAGTAATTTTGGTTCATGATTGTGCCTGTATTCCCTAAATCTTTTTAAAATTAAATACACCCAGCCGTGGAAAAGTGGGAATTTTCATCAAGTTTTATTTTTATAACTTTTTTAGGAGGGCACACGTGGCTGTCCGTGGACTTATACGGCTGACTCAGATATGAAGCCCTGCTGCGGCAATTGTGTTTCTGCCCTTGAATCAGGCCCCTTTACTCATTTGCTCTGCTCTAACCCAGGAGTATAAATGGTACCAGCATTATTCATGTTGGTAAGGTAACCAGACTCTTGTAGAGGGGTGTAGCGAACCCCCCCACCTACAGCAAACACAATGAAACAATCAACCAGTAGTTTTTTACTAATAAAAACCTCTCGTTAAAACGATGTCCTAGTTTTACTAATTGAAGGTTTGTAAGTCACGCTTAACAAATTTTGATTATTGGTAAAGAAGGCTCTATGATTTATTTAAATCTTGGGCAATACGCAAGGAGATTTTCTGAATGAGAAAAAGTTCGTTAAACTGAATTAAAAAGTTTTTTTTTTTTATTTATTCCCTGTACTTAGGTTGGTATGAAAGGAAGAAAGACATACATCAATGGTCCCCCAAACACCCCTCCATTCTTAGAGAGAATCACTTGAACAAAAAAACTAAGTATACGTGGAAATGGTATAAAAAACAGACTTAGATACTATGTATGTAGACTTTAATTGTACAGGTTTTTGTAATTAATGAGTTGACAAAAAAACACGATCTAAACTACAAAACAAAACAGGACAAGACGACAAACCAGATCTCACTCCACTCATGCCAATACCAAAAATCACTCACAGCACATACACAACTCACAAAAATGATATCCCTATACATGAAAAAAAGGTACAATGGTGCCCAATGGTAACATAAAGAAATATAAAAAAATGTTTGGAAAAAATTAAGCATTTTTCAGGTTCAAGATCAAGGGTCCATTTTTAAAATGCTGCCTAAGCTTCCCTTTAATTTCAGCAATTTTATATTCAGTATTTCTTTTAATTTTGACTAATTTAAAAAAGCAACAAATTTGGATTTAAGTTTGTGGAATTTACTCTGTGAATTAAAATTTCAAGCACAAAAAAGAAAATTGATTCAGCTGTTATTCGTGTAAGTCTTGTGGACAAAACCCAAACATTTTTTTCAAAATTTGAGAAAAGGACGGAATCCCCTGAAACACTGTTAATCAAAAAAAATCAGTATCGTCCCACGAGGCGACTTTATCACAATCACAAAAAATATGAAGAATGGTTTCAGGAAATTTATTACAACAAAAGTAACAATTAGGTGAAATGGTTTCTACCAAGTTTATGGAGAAATTGATTGGTGCATATTGCCCCATAGGAAAAAGCTTTAAAATAAAAA